>CAAAJI010000004.1:356150-443265 GCA_900642245.1 Fragilaria radians | reverse complement strand
CCCCCCCCCCTATTACTAGTCTGTTTTCAAGATAATAAAACTTGAGAATGGATCATCCCAATTACTGTTCAAGGTGCGCAGATATTGACAATTGTGCTTTCCATACATCCTCCTTCAAGATAAAGATCATCTCAAGCTGTATCTTTTATTTGACAATATCACCATCTCAATGCATTATGAAATTTTCTCACACTCTTAAGCATCCTCTGCATTCAAAAATGTGATTGTGATCATATTTAAGGCATGTCGTCACTCCATTATGGAATGTTTGAGAATGAAATGCAACATGCTCTTTACTTATAGTGTTTCTGCTCTCAATTTTTCTATTAATTCAAGCTTGACTTACTAAAGCTACATTTAAAATCTTTCCGAGGACAAATGTTATCTTCTTGGCTTTTGGATAGTTCATATCTAGCATTGCCGCAAGCCTTTTCGCACTGATTGAAAATCTTTCTTGATGTCAAATTACTCATGCCCTAAACTTTAAACTTCTAAAGTTTCTGAGCCTGATATATTCATCATCATTATTGCTGCAGATAGTCTTCCAAGTAAAAAAGATCAAAAATTAACTAGACAATCTGTCTTTCCCCGTTATATTTTTAATGAAAATTGTATTGAAAATATTATTTATATTCCTACTTTCATTCAAATTTGCACGCATCGACTGATCTCAGTTAGTTCCTTCACATCACACTTTATCATAGATATTTATTCGTACTTTAGGTTCTCATCGATCAGACTTATGTCACACCTTCTACTATATTTTTGCCCTCGCATTCAATTCTAACATTCTCCCTTTCTTTTCAATCTCTACAAAATTCATTGGACTGTTTCAATAAATCACTCTGCGTGCTTTCAGACCAACGACGGCTATGTTTTTTCTCTTTCAACTCTCGAAGATAGAGAAAGCACTCTTATCACCTGCTTCAATTTATCCTTGAGACTTTTGATCAATAAATGTTGCCTAAACGTTACTTCCTGTTTTTCATGGTTCATTTCAATCTTGCATCCCACATATTCTTTCACATATCCTAATTTGTTGCAGTCCAAAAGTTTTTTCAGCTGATTTTTTCCACTAGCCACATCCTCTTTGTCTCCAAGAAACAAACAGTTGTCAACCCACAACAGACAAACAGTCAATTGCCCTTCCACTGTATTGTAGTAACGGCATGGAGCTCCATTGTTTTATTGAAACCCCATTGCTTCATTGCTTTTAAAAGTTTACTCAAGAAAGCTTGAGTGGATTGTTTGAGCCCATAAATTGTCCTGCGATACTTGCAATACTTGTAGTGCTTTTCAAATCCTTTGGGAATTTTAAGGTATACATTTACTTCTTTACTAACCTACCATTTAGATATGCTCCGCAAGCATCAATCAAATATGCACTCCACTTTGCCATCTTAGCTATAGTAAACATGATTCGAATTGTCATGTCATTAGTTACAGGGACAGCAGTGTGAGAACTATCATAATGAATCCCATCAATTTGTATGCAAGACCTTGCATTAACTCTAGCTCGAAAGATTCCCAAAGCCCTCTTCTTCACAGCCCAGGTTGTTGTGAGTATTTTGTCATCAGGGCAAAAGTAAGTGTATCTATACAATTTTATTGGCTACATTTTATCATTACCAACGGTGTCCTTTAGATCCAAAATTACATTGAGATCTACTACTATTGCTGAATAGCTAAGGTCAACTTATTAGTGACACTTACACTTTTTGCGGTAGAACTACGTATCCTTTTATTTGGTGCCACTTCAAAGACAGATTTTGACGTTTTTCTCATTTTTATATTAAAAATCTCAAAATTGATTTTTCCCCTTGTGCAAGTGTGATTAAAGATCTGGAAAATTTAGTGTGATTTTCAGACATTGTTATCATGTCGCTCCCTCTTGCGCCAGACTTGACTCATGCTCAGATGCAGGATCTTCTTCGCATATGGGCGACACAGAATCGACCTCTTTTGGAAATCAAGCTGAGTATCCCTTTAAATGAAAAGATTGATGATCATGCACTTCGGTTCATCTGCCGATTGTTTGCTTTCTTTTCAGAAACAATCAAGTATAACATGTCAAAGCACAGGGAATCGTCGAATCAAAGCGAAAATACTAGAGAGGAGCAACTTCAAGGAAATATATTCGTAAAGCCCGTTAATGAAAGTTGTCTTTCGAGCTTCTTAAAGCAAATACTGATGGATGGTCATCAATTATGTCTCTTGGAGGGAAGAAATGTAATATCATTGCATCATGAAGATTTTCTTTCGGAAATGCACCACTTCGAATTAAAAGGTGAGGTACCTACAGATGAATTCGTGAAGAGGCATTCATATGGTGCTTTCCTATACCATCGCCCCAAAGAAGCGCTGACAACCATAGCGTCAGCAATAGGACTTGCGATTGCCACAAAAGCACGAGAGTTATCGCTCACGGTTGATCGTTTCCTGGATACATGTCAGTGGGTTGTTAGATTTCTTCATGTGCTACCCCAGGTGCGCATGATGGATATCAAAACGGGCATGGTCTACAAATTTCTAACTGTCAAAGGCAATGTTGTCAAAGCACGACCAAAGCGACTTAGAATCATGACAGCCGACTTTACATGTCCCAAATGTGGTGGCACTATTACGCACGCGTTTGATAATGGACAATACTCAACTCCTACGAAGTGTAGCACAGGTCATTGCCGATCAAAGACTTTCATATTGAATAGACCATCTGCTCGTTACATCAACTTTCAGGAATTGCGACTTCAAGAATCCCAAGAAGAATCAACAGCACAGGCTGGTCGCACGCCGCGTCAATTGGATATTGAAGTGACTCATGACCTTGTTGATTCATGTCGGCCAGGGGATACTTTAATGCTTGCGTGCATTGTTCAAGCTGTCAACTCCGCTCTAGCTGCTGGTCGAGCTGGGAAACGAGCACAGGAGACATCGACCTACAAACTATACCTTGAGGGTCATTCCATTACCACTCTTTCCGAAAGGAGAGATACCTCAAAGCAACAGCAAGAAGGTAGTGCTGTTGTATATTCCCAACATCAACTTCAACGCATCACACAACTTTGTCACGCAGATCATAGGTATTTTGGTATGACAGAACGAATGTCGTTTCCTTTTGATCTACTAGTTCGATCGCTTTGTCCTTCAATAATTGGTCACGAAATGGTTAAAGCCGGAATAATATTGAGTCTTTTGGGAGGCACACCACCAGCAGTATCAGGAAACGGAAATGCCATCCGATCCAATTCACATCTTCTAATCTGTGGTGATCCGGGCATGGGGAAAAGTCAAATGTTATTAGCCGCCACTCAAGTTGCCGCTCGAAGTGTATATGTAGGTGGAAATACAGCATCCACAACTGGTTTGACTGTAAGCATGACAAAGGAGGCAGGTGGAGAGGCTGGTATTGAGGCAGGAGCCTTGGTGCTTGCAGATCAAGGCATTTGTTGTATCGACGAATTTGATAAAATGGCAAAATCTCATCAAGATGGGCTACTGGAAGCCATGGAACAGCAGCAAATTTCCATTGCAAAGGCAGGAGTCGTTGCATCCTTGCCCGCTAGATGCAGCATAATTGCTGCAGCGAACCCAAAGCACGGAAGTTATAACTTGGGCAAGACAGTGGCCGAAAATTTAAATATGGCTACCCCAATTCTATCACGATTCGATTTAGTATTTATATTGAGAGATCGAGCTGATAAAGCACAGGATCGATTGGTGGCTAGTAACATAATGAATCATCACCGGGGGGCGATTTCACAACAGGGACTTGATGACAAGACCGACCAAAGTATACCAACAAGTCATAACCATTCAGAAAGTCGTATGCCTATGAAAGATCGCCTTGAATGGGTTTCAAAGTTTCAAAAGCATCCCCTCCCTGCCGATTTAGTTCGAGATTACATATCTTATGCACGCGAGTATTGTAAGCCAGTTCTGACGAAGGACGCGGGAGAGATTTTGAAGGATTACTTTATGAGCCTTCGTTACCCGGAAGATGGTAGGAACCGAAAGGATACAGTTCCCATTACCACCAGACAATTAGAGGCCTTGATTCGACTTTCTCAAGCTCGTGCCAAGGCTTGTCTCCGTGACTATGTCCTACGTGAGGATGCACTCGATGTCATTGAGCTGATGTCAAGATCAGTAGATGAAATTCACATGGATGAGTTTGGAACGATCGATAGGTCCCGAGGTGGTGCAGGAGGAGTAAGCAATCGAAAGCTAAAAAAGGCATTCGTAAATGAGTTGTATAGGCTAATTGGTTGTGGTGCAGATTGTTCAATAGAGGATCTTCGTCGAATAGCTGGAAAACTTAATTGTCCATTACATGACTTTTCAAATATGTTGGATAATTTGAGAAACGAAGGTATATTGATGAAAACAGGAAGTAGCAGTTATAAAGTTATGTCTTTGTAGGAGTGTACTTTTTCATATCTTACTGAGAATAAGCACTTTCTCCGAACAACAGGATTTGGCAGTCGATGTACTTTTCAAAGCGAAAACTTGCAGCACCTGAAGTTTATGTTTCATGGTGGCTTAACAAGTAAAAAGGTTGTGAAATCCACCCCCTTGCTCAAAGTAAATTCCAATGACACAAATCATGAGATTATAGCGAGCTAATTCTGTTCCATCTTCAAAACTAGTAACCTTGCTTCGGAGATATGTGATATGCTTCAAAAGCGAAAAGAATGTTGCAGCGTCATCCCGATGAATCGGTCTCTCTAGGCGAGCACACAAGGCATAGAGCCATGCTGATCTCTTCATTGAAAGAGGCCATCCTTGTTGAACATAGTAAGATAAATGGGACAGCACTCTCCGTATCAGGACTTGATCGAATTGCAACAGGAGATCAGCAGTCGGCTCATGTCCTGTCGGAGGTACAAGGCTGTTCCAAGACGTTTCGTCATTTTCATCTTGCAATGACTTGTCATCCTCCTCCACATCATCGTCAAAATAGGATCCTTCGTTACCGCTTGCTTCATCTTGTCCCAAACAGAAAACATGCCATCCAGCACGATCTTTCATGGCCGGAAGTTGCATTCGATCTGTTAGCTTTCCTCCGACTCCTTCATGAAAACAAGTGTCCAAATACATTCGTAGTTTTGAAAATTCGTCCAAGGTGAAATCAACCCAACGACGACATTGAATCGGAATATGTCTCTCAGTTGGAGGACTTATTATGGCAGTTCTACCGGATGTTAAATACATTAAGGAAGCTGCAGAACCTTCAATTGGTACATGATCGCGATGGAGAACAGGAGGAGAAGAAGAAGAAGAAGATGTAGCCATTGGTTCGTTGGCAGCAGGTGCTATCAAGAACTCTGGCATCGTACTAGCTTCTTGCATAACTGCCGAAATATATTCCATGGCATCCATAAGATGTATATTTTCAAAAGAAATTTCATTTTGCTCCTCCTCGGCATTTCTTTTGCGACGACGAGGAACCGGAAGACATGGCTGATTCATTATCTTTCTTTAATTTTGTGCGAATACGTGAGATTTGAGGTGAGAGAGGGGGGGGGGGGGGGGCGGAAGGCCGTTTAGAGTTAACATTATTTTGCATTGGTGCTCAAAACAAGTTTTTTCAAACGTTGATGCAAAAAAATTGGCTTTCATAAACGCTTCAGTGAGAAATCAAAAGTGTGTGCATAAAGTAAGATTTGTGTAATACCAAACACTTAGGACTTGAAAAAATATATTCTCAAATCTTAATGAGCAGAATAATTGTACCGATGAAACTTTGCTTTCACTGATGCAAATACAGTACGTGTCCATAAGTTAAGTGTGAATCAATGTCTTCACTGGAAATAATAGACGCAGATTCAAGAACTAATAAAGATTTCATCCCCATCCTGGTGCCTTTTCTGAGGTTTTAAGGAGCAGACTTTCTTGTTGATTAAACAGTACCGAGATGTACTACAGTATTCCAGTAGAATATAAGTTAATGGATGTTTAGAATCAAGGAATCAACTCCTTCCCCTCTATTTCGGAATATTTTCTTTCTTGCTGAGGCTCCTGTATCGTGGCGCCTAACAGGGAATCGAGCTCACTGATATCTTGAATTCTGAGTTACTTGATGAATCAAGGTCCTCCTTACATTTGGGAACATATTGGAAATTCTTCTAGATAGTCATATTATCCAAAAAATATTCTGTGACGAATCAACAATACATGTCAAATTTGGCAAGTAGTTTGCCATTTTCAATCAACCAACTGTAATCTGGCTACTAACTTTACAGTTCCAAGTAATTGTCTCAGATATTCGAGTCTGTTAATACCAATAATTGTAACGAATACAGATAGTGTACAGAATTACACTTCTATTTGTTGAATGTAATGCTTAATTTGACAAAAAAAAGTCACCAGTGGCAAAGGTTAGATATGTAAAGTAAAAGTTACCTATTGATTTTTTTCATTTGGAATGTTACTACAACTTGTGTTTCTTTAATCGTGAAAAATGTATATCCAAAAATTCCTTGAAAAGTTGAATCAAGTTGAAATAGAAGGTTAAGCACTAATCTCGGCACAAAACAGAATTCTCTCTCAAATAATCTAGAGGAGAATCATATTTATCGAGAAACTTTTTGTTGACTCTTCTCAACCGAGTACTGGTGCATCCGAGTTATGTATACAAAGTCAGTCAGACATTTCATGTCTGGAACCATTGACGAGAGACAATCTGAAAGATACAGATTTATTCGTAGCGTCTTAACTTGTTGATTCGATTGCGGATACTACGTGCAAAAGAAATGGTGTCCTCACATTCTTTCACAAGAGTTGAGATCCGGTCTCTCTCAGTCTCAACGTATCGAGAGTAGGGCTTTACGCCACCAAGAATCCTACTTTTGACTCGTTCGAGTTCTTTTGTTGTTAAGTGTAAGAATGAGTCATGAGCCTCTAATCCGAGTCGATCCCATTCCTTTGAGTACTGATATGAGGCATTTGAGGTTGACCGAAAGGCTAGGAGAGAACTGAGGCATGCTGACGAGACCCCATACACACCGCCGGAAAAAGAACTCACTATATCCAAGTACGCAAGTGTAACACTGAGAAGTGCCGATGATTGTAACAACAACACCATACTAGCACTGAATCGTAGAGATTTAAATATTGCCTCTTGTGATGCATCCTTATTGAAATGTGAGAGAATAGCTTTCACATTTGCTTGCATTTGTTCTTGTAAAGTAGTGCGGATATCCTCGAATTGGGAGGCAGCGACAACATGACCTACTATATCATTATTTCTCTGCGAAGGACGTTTTCCAAGATAGTCAATGACTGCTTGTCCCTGGGATTGAGCTCGGTTAGAAATGGTGGTGGACGTGTGCTGAATTCTGTCGGTGAGTTCAATATCAAGGTCTTGAACTATTGAACGCTTCCACTCTGCATCCCATTTTGCAGCATGCAGCAAGCACCAATTAAGGACAGATATGGTTCCCGCTCGTTCCAAAATATTTTTAACACGATGCCCTTCGGTTTGAAAGAGTTGTTTCAATTCTTGGCATGATAATTTTGCATCTGTGGCCATTTCTTTTGACCATGATTCGAATTGTGCATTCAAGAGATCGAGAGTTGCAATATCTGCCTGCAACGCGATCTCTTCTTGTCGCAAACGTTCTAGCCCTTCTTGTAATATACCTTCTCCGACTCCAACAGGATTCAATAGCTTTGCCTTTAATTTACTCTCCGAAGTCAATGATTCTTTTAAGAAATGTTCGAATTCTTGGAAGTTACTCCGATTCCAAAGTACCTCATTGGCTCCCACAAGCTTAGAAGCAAGAGCATCTTTGGCAGAAATCGAAATCACCACAGGTCTCCCTCCCAGCATAATACTGGCATGCTCTGACACAAATTGTACCACACGATCTTTTTCTAGTTGACCATGATTACCTCCTGACGAATCTAAGACATCCATCTTATTTATGATAACAATTATGTTTTTCCGATAAGCTTGAATCGATTGTAAAAGTTGCCTTTCGCTTTCTGGAAAGGGTCGATCTGCTGAAGTACAAAATAGAATCAAATCAGCAATAGGAAGTAATTTGGTTGTACGTAAAGTATGATCCTCGATAACTGCATTTGTTCCTGGCGTGTCGACTAGAATTATTCCTTCTGGAATGGATGAGACTTGATGCCAAACAATACCACCTTGAAGATGAGTTTCCGTCGTAGATTGGGATTTGGAATGAGTCAATATAGTAATTGATTCGGTTGTGGGTAATGCTCCAGTCTCAAGCAACTTTTGACCAAGCAAGGCGTTGATAATTGAAGATTTTCCAGCATTGAATTCGCCAGCTACGACTATGGAAAAACCATGATTTTCCAATGGTAGAAAATCATCAAGAATATTTGAATCATTTTTGTGAATACCAATGCGCTCTGCTAAAGCTCGAACCGTCGAGGTGAGATTGCTTTGATCATTCAACAACGTTTCTTCCTCTGATGTAAGAATGCCTTTTAATCCACTGGATAGATAGGAAGAAAAAATTCTATAGGAATGTTGACCATGAACAATGTGTTTGATTGAAAGTTGAAATCGAGAGAGCATTAGCTGTTTCTTGACTTCATATGCTCTTGGCTATCATTTCCCCCCCTTTTCATGTATGGATAGAGAATAAGGATAAACAAAAGCACAAATTTTGCCACCAAAGATTTCGATCACTAAAAATCATTTTCTCCAATTATTTTGTTTTAAAAGGAATTAACTTTATGATTCGTCGTAGACTAAACAATAAACCGAGGTCTTCAAGTTCTGTCGTAATGAGGTCCGGTCCGTAAAACATGAAACAGAAGAATAAAGGCATAACATCAAGATTCTACAAAGTAACAATGAATTTTTGATTTGGCATGATAATTTCATAAATTCCAGGATGAAGATCACAGTAAAATACATGAAACAAAAAAATTCAGGATGATAACCTAGCAAAAAGCGTATTCTCACTAACCGAAAAAGCTAAATCAACTGTGCGCTGAGACTTGCTAAGAGAAACGAAACGTAACTAAAACAAATTACGGAAATAAATTGAGATAAGCATTACAATATATCTTTGGTGATAAAGCTTTCTTTTTCCACAATCAATAGGCTTGTGCTATAATCACAATTCTCTGTCCGAGATTTAGCTAGAAAAATAATGTCCTGCAAAGATGAAATTATAAAACACTCAACTTGTTTGTAATCTTGGGAGGCAGGAGTCTTGATTGACTCAATTTCATTTGAGAATACTTATTGTTTCTTCCATTTATGATCAGACTAAGATTTGGCCTCCATTAGTTATCACTGCTTTACACTTATATAATTTTATACTCTCGTCAAAAGTGTGTCATCCTAACGATGAGAATTTTTTGTTGTTGCTCTATTTATGAGCAAACTAAGTTCAACATTTAAATTGTATATTCTCGTCAAGAATGTGTCATCCAGACGTGATAGAAAACAATGATTAGAATCATATTCGTAGTTCAACCAAGAAAAAACAACAGCCATTTTTATGCTCATTTGTTGTTGTGCTAGATGAGCAAAAATAAATCCAACATCTATACAAGTAAGTATTAGCAACACTGTACGTCTTTGAATGTTGGTACAAAATAAAACTTTGAGAATTGTTTTCTTTCTAGGTTCATTAAGTGAATTCTAAAAGTAAAGAGTCTTCAAATTGTAAAGGTAAATTTTAGAGGAAGGATTACAGCTCCCACACTTCTCAAATAAGACTTTAGTTCAGTCATCACAATCTGGGTGGAGAATATCAGCATTTGAATAAGCTTTCAGCTTTCGTAAGTAAAAATACCCTAATTTCCTTACACTTTCAGTCAAGAGTGACTTCATATCTCGATGAAACACATTTGCTTTTCAGCTGATATGTTTCTCATTTCCTTTTCTAAAATAGTACTGAATTTGTTTTTTATATTCAATCATATGTCATGCTCTACATGATTCTACCTTCTTTGATTAATTTGCCATTCAGTTTGACGTTTAATTGATGCATTACCATTTCTTGTTTGGGAATGATTCCAAATTCTCGACTAGGGATTCCATTCCTAAATTTTCATAGTCTGTAAATCCATGATGTCAATCGATGGGCAGATTGTAGAATTCGTTGCTGCACAAAGGCGACTGCTTACACTGGAGCTAGCCAGCGATGATGACATAATCCGAGATGCAACTCGAATAAAACATAACAACGGCGAAACTACGTCACAGGCCCTGTTCCACCTATTCCTACAAAACGTATCTGTCGGTTTGTTCGGAAGAACGGTAGTGACGCTTGGACTAAATGATGATATCTTATTGCCTGCTCATCGTTTCACCACTGGCGATGAAGTACAGATAGTGTCGTCATCGGATAAATCGCGTGAACGAAATCAAGGAGGAGTAGTATGCGAAGTTAGTGAAACTTTCATCTCGATAGCACTGTTTGGACAGAATAGCGGCCAACCCAAGAAAGAAAAGACACAAATCGAAAATGAAGACGAAGAAACAATGCTTGGAAATCCTCCTTTCACATTATTACCCAGGAGCTCCATGGATGTTCACAATAAAATGATGCAGGCTTTGTCAGATTTAGAGCGAAATTCTATTTCACATCCTTTATATGGGAATATTGTTAAAGCTGTATTTTCAGGAGACCAGTCTAGTCATGAAGCAGCGTATACAGCTTTTTCGCCGTTTAATAGCTCTCTGGATGAAAGTCAGCTAGGAGCAATATCATTTTCATTGGAACCAGACCGTTACCTTTCTTTGATTCACGGTCCTCCAGGTACTGGAAAGACAAGCACTGTAGCAGAGCTTATTCAACAAGCTGTGAAGCAGCATGGCTATAAGATTCTCGTTACTGCTCCTAGCAACGTCGCTGTGGATAATGTGTTGGAACGGCTGGTACAATCAGAAACATTACATCGGAAGGGGTCGAAATCGACGCCGAGGATACGTGCAGTTCGATTGGGACATCCTGCTAGAATCAAAGCAGCGATTCTTCGATACTCCCTTGAAGCTCAAGTACAAGCTGATGATGGCACAGATATCGTGCGAGATGTGCGCCATGAGCTTGAGGGATATCTTCAAGTATTACTCAACCCAAAGTCACGAGGATTAGAAAAACGCAAGGCCTATCAAGAGGTTAAACTTTTACGAAAAGAAGTAAGGCAACGGGAAACCAAAGTTGTTCAACAGCTATTACAGCAGGCTCAAGTAATTCTGTGCACAAATGTAGGAGCGGCTAATAAGATACTACATGAAATGGAGTTTGATCTCGTTATCATTGATGAGGCAGCCCAAGCATTGGAAGCATCATGCTGGATACCAATACTCAAGGGCAAACGCCTTGTACTAGCTGGAGATCACTGTCAGCTGCCTCCAACTGTGAAGAGTAATAACGCAAGCGTTCAGAAAGGTCTATCCGTAACGCTGTTTGAAAGAATAATGAACATTTATAAAAACCACATGAATCACGTATCGCGAATGCTAAAGGTTCAATATCGAATGCACCATCAAATTGCGGATTGGGCTAGTAAATCCATGTACCATGAAGAATTGCAAACTCATAAATCTGTTGCAGAGCATAAGCTTTGCGATCTACCACACTACAAAGGTGAAGAAAATATTCCTACTCTATTACTAATTGATACGGCTGGCTGTGGAATGGAAGAGAGCGAAAATGCTGCTGGATCAAGGTATAATGAAGGCGAAGCAAAGTTAATCGTTGCTCATGTGCAATATCTTTTGAACCATGGATTAAGGACCGAAGATATTGCTGTGATTTCTCCATATAATGGACAGGTGGAATTGTTAAAAACTTTACTGCTACCTGAGATAGCTCCCAAGTTAGAAATTCGATCTGTTGATGGATTTCAAGGTGGGGAAAGAGAAGCAGTAATACTTAGTCTCGTCCGCTCTAATTTGAAGGGCATCATTGGATTTCTTGGAGATGCTCGTCGCCTTAACGTCGCTGTCACTCGAGCCAAACGTCATTGTGCTATTATATGTGACACAGAAACTGTGACAAAAAGTAAGTATATTAGCGAACTCGTCACGTGGATGGAGACCTATGGAGATTATCGATCTGCATTCGAATTCCAGACCTCGGATATTCATGTTGACTTTGAATGCGCCGACTTGGAGTTGAAAAAGTTGATGGAAGTCTCGAAACCCACAACACACACTAGCACGACGAAGAAAGTAAAGAAATTGAATCCTAATGTCAAAGAGGATCATAATAATCATTTGCTATTGAAGGAAGTTGACGATTTCGCAAATTCAGGAGCTCCTGGTGATGAGAAATTCATGGCAATATCGTTATCTGCAAACGATCGCCGTCTTGTGCATGAGAGAGCCACCGCGTTAGGTATCGACCATTTCAGTGTAGGGACTGAGGGAATTGACCGGCGGATATTGCTACGAATACCCGATAGAATTCTACCTGGGGATGTCAATAAAGTAGAAGAGAGCGTACAGTGCCACGACCAGGAAAATCCTTTCGCCAATAGTACAGAAAAGTCAGAATCGGAATTGCATGTAGCAGATGTGATATCAGATGTCGAAAAGGAGACAGAAATTGAAGAGCAAAAGCAATCGAAAGATTCTAATCAACAAGAAGGGATGAATGATTTGCTTTCCCGTCTCGCTTTGGAGCGAAAGCAGAGAGCACAGGGTACAAAAACTTCAAATGAGCCAGTCGTTGCTCCACAAAAGGATGCGACGAAGCATGCCAAACGAAATGGACAAAGATTGGGTGGAGGAAAGGCTCAAATCAAGCCCAAGGAAACGCTTTCGGATACTTTAGATGATATGGAATTTCTGGATGCTCAAATTAATCAAGTTCAAAATTCACATGGTCGCAAAGTGGATGGTGTAGGTGGGTACAAGACAATAATCAATGGTATTCTAATATCAAAGCCACCTCCAATATCCACTAAAAAGAATAATCAGGGGAAGCTGTCAGTTTTGAATGCGAAAATTAAGGCAGCTCAGGATGATCGTAAGCCCAAAGGTGGGAAAAAGAAGAAATAGTCGATTCCACCGCTTTTCATTCGTTGAGGCTTCCCAGCTAAGTTTTTTGAATTTGAATTGATTTCCTAGATACTACTGTGCTTTCCAAATTTTCAAAATAGTGACCAGTCGTAGATATCATCTAATCTATTCAAAATGAAGCTTAGAAATACGAACGTTACAGATCACTAAAGTTTTGTCAAGCATCATCTATCGTGTTGTCGCTCCAAACGGTTGGTACTCCAAAGGAATCTTGAAAGCAGACTTCTTCCAGTGGGAGTCTTTCTGTTCGAGGAATTTGCAACTGGGATACTCTTTCCTTGTCGTCATCATAGTTGTAGCCGGTGGCAACTGCCAAAGGTATCTCGTAACGATCGGGTATACGGAGAATGTCCTTAACTCGTCTTCCGTCAAATCCCTCCATAACACAGGTTGCCAAATTGTGAGACGTTGCTGCTAGGACATATGTTTGTGCTAATAATGCAGTACTTTTATAAGTCCATGCTTGTACTGGCTCGATGGTTGGCATAGGTGTCGTCCGGATGTTGGACATGACATTGGTTGCGATTTGTTTGATTGCCAAGGCGGCATGTCCCTCTCCAGCGAGAAAGGATGCTGCGATAGGAAATACATTGGCGTAATTAGGATCTCGTTTTCCGTTTTCCAGTTGCTGTATGCGATCAATCCGTTTGGTAACTTCCATGTCCGACAGGAAAAAGGCAATCACAGATGCATCCTTTGTTCGGTATTGATTTCCCACACCAAGCATCGCATGTTTAGAGAGTTTTTCCTTTACATTTTGATCTTGTACGAGGATAATTTGCGTGGGTTGCAAATTGAAGCTTGATGGTGCTCTCTAAAAGACAATGTTGTGACAAAAACGTAAGATTGACTTCTTGTTAACAAAGACTAATGCTACGTACTTACTATTGCGCTCTCTAAAATATCTTTCAATGTCGATGATGGTATAGATTTCGTGGGGTCGAATCTACGTGCTGATCGACGATTGTGTGCGATTGTTCGAAAGATAGTCGCTGCATTAGCCATCTTTCTGTCTCATCAAGGTGAAAATTAAGGTGGAGAAAAATCAAAAACCCTATTTACCTTTTTATTTTGTGTTCCACCAATCATGGTGGAAATGCATATTAAAAGGGAACTTGAAAAGTTTTGAAAATACTGTTCCTGTTTTCTGTATTTACTTGTAGTTTCAAGGATTTTACTGCGCCAGAAAATCAGGATATGACATTAATGGAAAAGGCCAAATTAAAACAATGAGCACAGGTTTCCTAACCTTGAGTCGGTTACCCAATGATCTATTCCTAAATCCAAATACTGATTCATGCACCGATTTGCTGATCGATAGAAACTCGATATGCAATAAGTTGAAGAGGAATAAAATTCCGATTAGAACAGTTTCTGATTTCCTCAAGCTGTCACATCAAAAACTTCTTCAGATCGTTGACCCTTTGTTGACTTATGGTGCGTCGATACCAGACGATGATAGTTCCATTTAGAAAAGCATTCTATCTGACGTATCTAGGATGTGAATAGAGGACTGCATAACCTTACGACGACGAATATGTGAATACTGTTCACCGCGTCCGACATCAGCACTTAGGTTGCTTCATCGTTCAAATATATCTGCTCTTTCTACTGGGGTGTCAACATTAGACAGAATTCTTCGGGGAGGAATTCCAATTCAAGCGATTACGGAATTGGTAGGCGCATCAGGAACTGGTAAAACTCAATTAGCCATGCAATTAAGTATCGAAGCTGCCAAGAGAGGCTTTGGGACCATCTATATTGACACGGAAAGGAAGCTGAACTTTCCTAGGTTGGAAGAGATAGCATCTATGCGAAATCGTTACAATGAACAATTTGGGCGTCACTTTGATAATTTACCGGATTCGATAGGGCGTGATATCGAGAGATATCGTCATCCTCAAGACGTTCTCAGTAACATAACAGTTTATTCGCCATCGTCTTCCAACGAATTGCTTACGATACTTCAATCTTTAGAAGAGGAAATTTTATTACGAAACGAAGAGTCTCTCTCCTTATCTACGAATTCTATGCCTGTTCGTTTGTTGATTGTGGATAGTATTGCCCTTCCCATTCAACACGAATATTTCAATGTCAATGTATCATCATCATTACAACCAACGTCTACAACAGAAAAAATGTCGGACAAGTCTACTGCTGCGAAGCGGTCGGCACTTCTTATGACGATTGCGTCGAACCTTAAAAGGCTTGCAGATCAGCTACGGCTTTATGTTGTTGTCATCAATCAAGTTGTAGCTATCCATGCCAGCCGTATCCGACCAGCTTTAGGGAACTCGTGGCATCACTGTATATCAATTCGGATTCAGTTGGACTATCATCATCATCATAACAACAACAGGACTACATCGGGCGAAGTGCGTTACGCCAAATTGCTCAAGAGCCATGTCGCTCCTAATGGAGTCGCTCTCTTTGAAATAACGTCAAGGGGACTCGAAGAATGGAATGGTGATTCGAAAGAGAATCGCATCTAAACAGCATAGAATAGTAATTTCATGATGAAATTTTATAAGTTTAATTTGATTGATGATATAGGTATAACAATTTAAGTTGGAGTGGAGTAAATGATAAATCCAGGGATTAGGAAGTACTGTGACGCCATAATGGACAATATCTTACGTATTAACAGATCGTTTCCTCGGACTTTCTTGACAGTTTACTTCCTTTCGATTGACGACTGAAAATGAAAAAGCAACCACATACATGTGTTCCTGAAAACAAGAATCTATGTGTCATCCATCCATAATCAATTTCAAGATAATGTTTTCTTTGGTACATCGTGAGTGATGGTGACGGACATGAAGCAGTGCACCAAGATCGTGTACAGTCGTATATACTCGTTACTTCCGAAATTTATTGTTCTGTTTTATCTTGGATAATGCATACTTTCGTTTGCGTTTCCAATCTTGTGTTAGAGCCTGTCGTTCGGCGAACCAATTGGATTGTACGGCTTCGTCGTTTCGAAATCCCTCTGGATCTTGTAGAATGTCGCGACCTTGGTTGAGATCGAAAAACTTGACATATAAGCTGTCAACAATGACTTCTGGGAGAATAAGTCCACGTATTTGATTCTTTTCCCTTTCTAATGGAAAGTTCGAATCTTCCTCCCCCACATCATCCTGAATGGCAAATGTGTCCGGATCTTTTCCATCCTCGAAAGTTTTTGTTGCTATCAAATTAGTCTCGGATTGGATATTAGCATTGGATTTCTGTGCGGTATCATCTGAATCTGGTATCTTCATCGAAAAGTCGAAGGTAAACGTCCCAGAGGATGATTCACAAGCCGATGGTTCTTTGTCCTTTGCACTTAAAATCTGTTCCTCAAAGAGAGAAGATAATTGAAATCCTCCTCCGCCACTTGATTCTCTGGCATTTCGAAATACCTCTTCCAATCGGGCTTCGTGATAAATGTTTTTCTCTTCTTTGGCATTAGATCGCTCAATCTCCAAACAGTCCTTCTCAATCGTTTCATTGATATTTCCATCAACAGCAATATCGTTATTTTTCTTTTCAATATCATCTAAGTTTACAATATCAGGGTCTGCTGATGCCTCAATCAATTCATATTCACGAGATGAATCTTTGGTAGGATCATATCGCTGCATAAGCACAGGAAGTGTATCCGATTTTTTCTTCTCAGGTAATCCGGAAACATTCTTCGGAGTTACATCCTGGAGGTCAGGAAATATATTGTTTAGTATGCGTAAATTTTCTTCGACGTCTTGATTGAAATCTTTGAGATTACTTTCGCTCAAAGAGTTGGGAGATATGCATCTAGTCTCATTGTCATCATCATCATTGACATTTTCGTGAGTAGAAACGGTAAACTTTGATATTTTAGATTCTATCATTTCCTCAGATACAGTTTCATGCTCACAGCTCTCACTTTCATCGCTTGACCACATGTACGTTTTTGAGGACGATTCCTGTGCATTATCCTCATTCACCAAGAGTTCCGAATTTTCTTGACCTTCAGAATCCAGTGAAGAACCGTCTTCACTTTCGTCAGTGGACCAAACATAACCATTTGATTGTGACTTATGGTTGTCTTTTGATTGCAGTACGCTGTGGGACGAAGTACTATCGTCAGAATAAACTTTTACTTGTTCTTCACCTTGTGAACCATGTTCGTCGACTACTGAAGAGTCTGTTTCACCTTCAATCGAATGAGAGAATTCATCTTGTAGACTTTTATCAAAGATCAAGCGCACCCCTCGACTATAGAAAGCTTGTGTGGACATGTCCACACCTTTCGTCTTGATCAAAATGCGATCTCTACGTGATCTCATCTTTTTAATGACAGCATTGAAACTATTCCAATCATTGGTATCGCATGGCTTAGTATCTACTTTATGAGCTTCCTTGCCATAGCCTTGACGGATACGTAGACGACGACGTAGCGGCGATGCAGAAGGGAATCCCGGTTCTGTGATGTTCGCAACAATCATTCGTTTCAACTCTGCTTCTTGTCGTTCTTGTTCCAAACGCTGCAGGAAATGCAGACGAGCTTTCTGTACTGTTATTCTACATCCTTTCCATTTGACATTGTTGTATGCCTTTGCAATAATGTCGTATGCACTCTCGCCTTGTAAAGGTAAGGCAAAAATATGAAAGAATTGCTTGGAATCGTCAATCTCGTCCTTCAGGATTTCAATAGTTGAAATTTCTTTCAGACGAAGAAGCAACTCTGATGGCTTGAGTAATGGGGGATTAAGTCCGCCAATGTAAATTCGTTCAGTTCGTTCTGGCTCAGGTTCTGGTCCTGCCTCCGGTTCTGCCTCAATTGTTTTCTTCATTGACAAATTCTAATGGACAAAACGAGTTGCGTCTTTTATACTAGTACTAACAATGTATACCAGTACCTTTTTACAGTTGAGGAGGTGTTAACTCAGCAAACTCTCTCATTTTTTTGAATACTTTTTATTGATCATTCTCGATAAAATTCTGCCCAACTCACTATGAAATTCATCCATCGGCACTAGCTCTGGTCCATCATTGTGTGGAGGATTCTTAACAAACCAAATGCGAGGTCAAATTCTATTGAAGTTGGATATGGTTCTTGATATTAAGGTATGAAGTTAGCCAAGTTACACATACTATTGTGATCGAGCCTAAATTGTTGTACCGTTAGCAAGCACCGCTGGGTTAGAAAGCTATTTTATATCCAAGGAGCCTTCCTGTTGCAATTTTTATCAGTGCCTGTAAATTCAATAGAAAATAGGAACATTTCATAATTAGATTTCAGTGACTTATCAAAGTAATCCAAATAAATTGATACATCAAGATGCAAGAAAGTAGAAATGATCTTTTCTGTTAATTCTTGTAATAGCTTTGTAGTTAACTGAAGGATTAGGATGGTGATGGAAACCAACTCGGGGTCTCTGAATATTATTTATTCTTTTGACTTAATTAAGATGATGGCAGTTTCAACGGATATGTGCCGCGTTTTGGGCTCTAAACATTCATCCCCGATTTCAATACCACATATTTTGCGAAACTTGATGTTACAGTCTAGAGTGGTCATGGACAAAATTTTCATGCCTTGGAGAAATGAATGTCGTCGGTCACACTTTCATCGGTGTTACAGCATTATTCATTGTCTTGGCCTTCATAATCCCCCCTGACTACGAAGATTTGTGCGCTCCTTTCTTATACGGGAAGAATGAGCCCATGTGGAGCGGCATACCCTGCAAACCGGGAATCGTAAACCAATGTGGCGATGCCTTCGGGCAGAGTCCCATTGCTCTGATAAGCAGTGAAGAATATGTTGTAGTTGATGGTGAAGATGACCTGGTTATAAGTTATTATCATTCCTATTGTCTAAACGAAGTATCACTTGCACATGGAAAATTGCACTTTCCGCGACTCTGCAAACCAACGGTAACTTTTGGAAGCACAGAGTATAGCTTATTCCAATTACATTTTCATGTTGGGGGGAGTGAGCATACCATTGACAATCAACGTTACGATGCCGAACTTCATCTGGTACATTCTAGCCAAGAAGGATTGATGGTGTTCGGGGTTCTTATTGATGCCTCAGGAGATTTCGATAATGAAAATTTTGAAGGAGTGATAGACCTCTTTGAATTTGGCGAAAGCCGCCAGGATCAAAATGATACCTGGAATCCCTATATGCTGCTGCCATCCCTCGATTCCTATTTTTCCTATTATGGAAGTTTGACAACACCGCCTTGTAGATCCGGTGTGAAGTGGATCGTGATCGAGGAGCCACTGCAAATCACAAAGGAACAGCTTTCCAAGGTAGAGAATCATGTTCCTCATCGACCAAACTTTAGATCTCTCCAGGCTAGTTCTGGCCGCCACGTCATTCATGTTTCGCAAGAATCGAAAAGTGTTAGTTCATAAACATGTTTTCATCTCTAGCACTTTTGCCTATTGCCAGAAAATTTGTTTTGATTCATATCAACCATCAACGCGTAAAATGCGTTTGGGGATGGACAAGATCCAGAGAATTAAAAAGTGATTTTAACCTTACCAGAAGGAATCAAAGTGATGAATCACAACCACAATTTTTTCAAACTTTCCTTCTGGCATGCATCAATTTGTATTAACTTCATAAAATAAAAATGAAGTTAAAGTCTTCAAAGATAAAGCTAACAAAATATCAGGGCTGGCAACCCTCAAATGCTTGAATCTGTATCCTTAGAGAGCGTAGCTGAATTCGATTTGGTTACTATTTCTTTTGATCCTTCTAATGTATGCTTGGCAGAAAGAGATTTCTTCCCAATACTATATTCCGACAGTGACAATAAATATTATTTTAATATGGTAAATATTACACTTATCTATCCCACGTAGATAATAAGCACTCTAATTTCAAATTCACAAACAAAAAATAGTTAAGAATATTGGAAAGCCAGTTACTTTCTGTTTTTGTTGTGCCATAGTATCTGCCAGCCTCTCTGTTACACCTGCCTCTACTGAGAAACAATTGACAGGTGATTAGAAAGATTGAAGGATAATCTAGTGTGTGTGATCAAGGTAACGACCGAAAAATAAAACATTTGTGTACGTTCTAGTTCGTGCAACGATAACGGCTTCCTCTGATACTCACAAGAGACTATTTTTGGAATATTGATACTACTAAGAGCTTCATGAAAGCTCTGCATCCTCTTCTCTAGTAGCTTACTTGATGATCATCAAGGATAAACACGTTATTGATCTTGATACTAGAGCTCACTGACCTTTGGCCCCTTTCAGTACCAATGTCAAAATCACTATAAGAGTCTAGGGATTCAGCTATGTAGTTGCCATTGTCTTGGAAAGGTCCTTGGTCAGTGTCATGAAAGATTTAGATTTTCCTTAACTTCTTTCCAAGGGTATTGGGTTGCAGTTATCAGGATCAGCAATATAAATGATAGTATACAAATTAGATGATGGTGATGAATAGAGTCTAAAAGGTCACTGCACATGAATGCGGGGAGATGCGCACAACTCGAAAGGGTCACAAGTCAATTTCGATAGTTTAGGACTCCTGTGAATGAAGCAAGTAATTACTCACGGTGAGAACCAGCTTATTCAATAACACATGAAATATACAGGTAAAGTTATGATATAGAAGGGACATGTGTTTACATTATTGCAGCCATCGAATTATACAAGAATTAAGCAGCCGAGAATTTACAAGACCTAAACAGATAGATTCCATATGTAATCCAGGCTTTTGTGTTGCGGAATAGTCTTCCTATGCTTATCAAATAATTATGTATTTGATGTATGGTATGTAGAACGAATTTTTATGGCCTTTCACGTAAATAGTGCGCACTCAAAAATCCTGGAACCAATCTTGGCTGATAAGTAGAAATCATTCGATTTATTGGAAGAATCAAGATGAGAGAATAGCACTTACAACAAAATTGCGTACGAAACATGATTCCTAAGCTTGACGCAAATGCGTATAGCAAAGGTAAACTGGAGATCTCGTTGTGCATCCAAACGCATTTATCACCTTGTTTTCACCAATCAACTAGGGCAATAACAGTGCTATTTGCTATGAGAAGTTTTGTGAAATGATTGCTTTTCTTTGGGAATACCTGTAAAGTTAAATTTCTAGGTAATCAGGTTTCAAATGGAGACAGAAAGAGCTCGCTACGAAGTGAAGAGAACAAATAGGAATTCAAAAGTTTCTAAATCAAGTCCAGAAGCAATGACGTGGTACAAAATGGCAAACAAAGATTGGAAAGCTCAAGACTAGTAAGTTGGCATTGGAATTGACAGCAGCCAACAAGAGAATTGAAAACTTTCTAGATGTACCAGAGGAATTCAAAATTGATTATCCTAAATAATGGATAGAAAATGCAAACACACGCTGCACTTTACCGCGTAAAACATGGAAAAGTTAGATTTGGAAAGGAAGTCAAAATCAGTAACACAGTAAAAATGAGCTACGACAAGAGTAGATTTTGAATTGTCAATTGATATTGAAGGCATGGAATTCTTCAGATGGAAAAACTAGGGGTTGAATAATGCCGCGTTACTTTGTTACGAATTTACTTGTCGTATGATAGCGTTTTAAATGGTTAGTGATTAGAAGGCTGGAATAAAGTAGTTGGTTGACAAAAACGACGCAGTGTGTTCCTTTGAAATGTATCATTTTTCTAATCCTAAGACTATTATCTAATGGAAATATATATCGATGATTTGAATGTCTATAGAATACAAATTAGATTAATTAAGGATTGAAAAACAGGATGACAAGAAGATCAATCTATATGACGGGTATACTCTGACAAAATGAATGCATACCTGATCATGCATGGTGCACTTATTGTGCGTGTGATCTAAGGGCACTAGAGTTCAGGTCACACTAAACTAGTTGAAGAGATTGTTATTTACAAATCTGAAAGAGAGAAGTACATCATTTCTTCAATAAGGGCATGACAGTTATGGATAAAACAATTCGTAAGGAAATCACAAAATAGACAGTCCTAGAAGCGGAAGCTTTAGGAACAATAGACAAAGAAAGAGATGTTGAATAGAATATTACGAAGACGACAAATGTAGAAAGAGAATCAAGAAGTAAATCAGTTGGAAATGTATTACATTGCTCACATCCCATTTGTAAAAAACCCGTTTAATGTTGATGAGGTGTTCTTCAAGCAGCCATCCATGTACTATTTTGGGTATAGTTAATATCAGAAGACACATAGTGACAATTAAGAAAATAATGTTAAACTCCATTACGCTCTATATCGTACTAATTTATGGAATGTACATAAATTTACTTAGTTGGGAAGGATAGAGACTCCGAGTTGTTCGTGAACCATGAGTGCAAGAATTCCCATTTGTGCTGCGCGTCCTTGGTTGAGCTCAATGGCACGCTTGGCAAGCTTGGTCTCTTCGTCAAAGGAGTCCCATCCGAAGTCAAGGGCACCGTTACGGAAATCACCGACGAATTCTCCTCCGGTGATGTCCTTCATTACTGCAAGCTCAAGGAAACCAACGAAGGCGATGATTTGGGCAAGTCCTGCAGCTGGGATAGCGTTGATAGCAGCAAATCCATTTGGAATGGATTCGAAGCTGGTGCCGGAGTAGTCAATGTCTCCTGGAAGACGGATTCCCGCTTCAGCAACCAAATATCCGACAACAGCAAGCATGGAAATACGTCCGTGCTTGATTTCAACGTATCGGAGACGATCAAACTTCTCTTGGTCACCATCAGCAACAAGTCCGAGAGGATCAAAGAATCCAAGAGGGTCTTGTGCACCAAGTTCACCCTCGAAGGAGTTAAGGGCAGTGACCTTGGATGCGGATTTGGCAGGGGCAAAAGCGGCTGCGGAGGCAAGAAGAGAGGCAAGGATGGCGCACTTCATTTTATTTGTTTGATCGATTTTATGAAGATTAGGAAGCTTCTTCCTCTGGAATACAGGATTCCACGTAGATCAGATCTGAGTGGTACTGAAAGACGATCTTCTTTCTCACTACGTGCTATCTCTACGAGTGCGAATCTACAAGTTTCAATCGTATCTTCATGTTTAGATCCCTTCTTGGTACACCGATACATACTTCTACAGTCAACTATTGTTGAAGAAAAATAACATTCTTTTGTTTCCAATGGATATCCAACTTCAAGTTTTCCTCTCTTACCGTCGCTAGTACTAGTACAAAAAGTTAAATCTTTTTACTGCTCAAGGATATTGAATTGGGGATAAGATCTTGCGATAGCTAATCAAATGACAGAGGCCCCAAATCTAGCATGGTTCCTAACTACGACTCCCTAGATACACTCATGCTATAACTCAAAAAATGTGGCATTGGAAAGAAGGTTACTTCATAGGATTTTGTGACATGCGCATCTTGCTCGGAAGATCCCCTGTACACAACTACGCATTAACATGTTGCTATTTATCACACTCTTTGAATGCTATTAGCTCTTGTTCCAGAGGCAAAATAAGTGCTCTCTTGGATGTAATGGCCTCCTTCCTTTTCTCTTTAACTTCCAACTTAATTTCTAACTTCCGACTTATGTTGATGTAAGTCCTACCTGCTGATATTCCTCGCTTGGAATATCAATCTGTCACAAGATACGGACACTAAAAACTGAAAGATAAAATTAGAAATATACGTCACGTACCATTTTTTCACCTCAATAAATTTTTAGGAAAGCTAGAGGTGTATTGGTGGATAAAGTAATACATAAATGACCGTACCAAGAAAAGGGACTGATTCGGGGAATTCGTTGCAAAGATTAGAAATGTATATTGGTAAGCATAGATGACGCATATTCATCACAGATTCTATCTCTCTCCCGAATTGAAATCAGGGAAAGGATGTTTTATGTGATCCTCAATTTCTCATTCAGCCTACCTCTAAATCATGGATCATATTTGTCAAATCAAGCCTCCTCATAAATCCTGCATAGTTTCAGACAATGTGTGATCCCATTTTTAAAGTCTCTTCTTTTATTCAATCGACTATCTTAAAATACTCTCAGAAATTCCTGTTGAATTTTTAGCTTCCAAGAGCATTGTTAATTCATGAAAAGAACTGGTCACCCACGATGATATCATTGCAGAACCATTTATCGTCAAATTTAACAAGAGAATATGCACAGTAATGCGGGGCCATATACTCAGACATATACAATCAATCCCAGCAATTATGTGTTGGCCTCTCAAATTTTCGAATAACGTACAGACTCTTTATTGGAGGATGCAATGTCTCACAAATTTTCTAGGGCATCAAGGAATTCACTTAAGGTCATTGTCCTTGTACCTTGTCACTTTTTTTCTTTACTCCATAATTCAATCCATTCACCCATATGTCTTTTTTGGCTTCCACCTCAATTCTTGAATTTCTCAGTGTCGTTAAAAGCTGCGACAAGAAGCCAATCAGTTTAGAACTGTAGAAGCTGATAGATTGGAGGATCAGTGATTCTCAAGTAAATTACTACGACAAGCTATATCATCCAGAGTCACACAATTGATATACTCATGTAGGAGCACACTGGCTGCAAAGTCCCAACCGCTTGCATACTGGTCAAATTCTCTTAAAGAAAAGGTACAACTAAGGATTCAACATTCTATTCTGAATATACTAAAGGAGACAATATTTCCTGATTGTGAACACTTTTGAGAGTATAGATTGCTGAATTAGATGTTCAATGTCCTCATTTGAGAGCCGACCTGAATCCCACGCGCGTCAAAATCAATACTCTTAAGTGCATTCATTCGTCTTATTCAACACTGCAGTAGTCTTCAAGGCGCCATTTTATCAATGCAGTACTTCTTCTACTGTCCAATCATCCTGGAAAGAGTATGCAATGCATTGTTAAGAAATTAAAACATAAGTGGGTGACCTTTGTCAGAATTTGTTTTCATATCATATTCATTTCAAAATTCCAAGAAAGTTTGCCATAGGTATCGCTTCCTATTTTCATCATCAATGCGACCCATTCTAAGATGGCTTGTACACAGGAGTTACATCCACTTCTTTGAATAATAATTAATTCCCCGGGAAATAAATGACATATAGATAAGTTACCTAGTTGTCAGTCACTTTTGTAAAGTGGCCTAGACCTTGATCTGAGGAATTAGCGGAAGGATGGGAAAAGGAGCGGTAATCTACACACATCCGGAAAGGCTTTTAACTCAGCATAGCATATTGACAGGATATAATACCTCCACATCACTTCATCGAATACGAGCTAAGGTTGAGGTATAACACTAGGTAGGGGGATGACAAACGGTAGACATTCAACAAAGATTGTTCTACGTGGCTTATTCTGCAAAAAAGAGCAATGGGACTCATGATTCAGTCCAATACAGCTGTCAAATTACTGGAGGTGTGACATGGTTTGGAGAATTAATGAGCATTTTATCCTATGGAAAGAGAGCTTCAATACAAGGAGAAATAGGCAGAAAGATACATTTTTGGGGGGTAAAGTTAGGCTCTAAAGTTGATGATTAGCTAAGCGTAGGCCTTTGCTACATTTTAAAAGATGCTAAAGGGGTCTTGCTTTGAATCCCCTGAGCTTATTCAAATCAATTGAAGATATAAAACCGATGACATTTTATTATTTTTCACTTTGGATGTACAATGGCAATCGCGGCTCGGAATATTTCCTACTTGAGAAAGTCATACATTGATAAAGCAGGGTAAGTTGGTCGGACTCATCTACGAACGTCTGAATACCAAAACTTCAGTTTAACTTGATGTTGATTATTACATTGATGTTCCTTCTTTTTCTTTATGTTTCTAATTGAAAGTATAAGAGACAGTAAGCGGTTCTGTTTTTTTACCATTTGAAAATACGATTTTAAGTAACATCAATTTAGGAAGGCGTGGTTTCATAATCTATCGTCATACTAATGGGAATAAGTAGTTCATGACAAGCGAAACCAAACCTAGTATGAATAGTGGTATAGAGAAAAGCTAGACGCTATGTTTACTCTCTAATTGAAAAAGGGATATTCTAGAAAATCTCTTCTCAAGGACAGAATAAGAATGAAATAATGATGACAAGACAAAAAGTTCAGATTCTCTAGGAAAGGATTTGGATTGAAGAGGAAAGCTCTATAACCTTACCCAGGATTTTATTTCAAGTGTTGAATTAATTCATTAATGTTATGGGCACGACCAGTCTTTTGTGCATGAGACAAGATCGATGAAATCCTGAGATTACAAAGAAACTTGAATTATTGATATCTTTTTCTCTTTTCTCCCTTGGAAGATGTGCTTTAGATTAAATATGGCTTAAAGGAAGTAGTTTATAAGTTTTAATCAAGACAGACGTTTGTTGTCCCTAACCGTGAATTTTGTTCATAAAAAAATGTTGCGTAGCCCGTACTCCTAACAGGGAAGTGACCTTGTTTCCTTAAAGGATTGAATTTGTACTTCAAGGAGGAAGAATGCCCAATTCCTACATTTTGCCCAAAGTCATGAATGTGCGGAAACGGCCACGTTCTATCGAACAGAATTCATTCGGCTATGGTCCATTCAATTGTATTGCGAGATGCTTCACAGTATTCATGGCAATCCAAAGAGGCAGTTCGTTGACATGTCGATTTCGAAAGGAACAGCTGCTGAAAAAGAATTCCATTCTTCATGAAGCGATGAACGACAATGTTAACGAAGTATCCTCTCTCTTGCTGAATCCTTTGCTTCACATTAGTAATGAACCCTTGCAATCATTTAATTACCTTGATTCTCATGTCACATCATCGGGTTTCAACGTGATTTTGCAAAATTTTGTTGCAGATGGGAAAGTTCAACTGGCAGAGGATACCTTAAAACTTATGGAAAATCATTATCGGAAAGCTTCAGACCAATCAAAAATCAAAACATTATCTTCAGATTTCATAGCAAAGCCAGATGTGACTTGTTACAATACTGTTATCCATGGATGGGTAAACTCGGATCATCCTCGCGCGGCTGGAAAAGCTCAATCTCTTCTTGATCATTTGGAGTCTATGTATGACAAAACCGGTGATGATGATTTAGAACCAAATGAAGCATCTTATATGCTAGTATGCAGGGCATGGGCAGAAGATGATTTAGAGAAAACTAAGGATTCAGCCTTACATGCGGAGGATATCATACATCGAATGTCGCAACGAGGAATGCCGCCAAACAAATGGGTCTTTACTTCAGTTATTAATGCTTGGTGTCAAAGGTCAGGAATAGTACGTGGAGCTATGGAGCGAGCCGAAGCAATCCTTAAGGAAATGGAACGGCTTGGTGCCGCCTTGGATATTTTGAGTGAATTCGATGTTGAAGATAACTTACAACAGCAGTCAGTTGACTCTATTCGACCAAATGTTATTACATACACAGCGGTTATCAGCGGCCTTGCAAGAAGCCGGGAACACAATCTGGCGCGTCGTGCAGAAGCAATTATCAAGAGAATGGTAAACAACGCGGTAGAACCTGACATGGTGGCTTACACAGCATTATTGATGGCATGGTCAAAAGCAAAAAGTCATAAAGAGCGCCGGATGGCAGCATCAAGAGCTTTATGCATCTTGCAAGAGATGGAGCAAAAGTATATTGAACATAAGTCGTATTGCAAGCCTAGTGCATTGTCATACACAACTGCGATATCTGCGATTGGAAATAGTCTCGATACGAATGCTGCTGAACTTGCTGAAAGAGTCATTCGGCATATGTATACACTTCATGAAGATGGAAAAATTACAGGAATTTATCCAACAACAATTACCTATAACGCAGTCATTAGTGCGATAGCTCGAATGAAAGATCCAAGGAATAAATCAAAACACGCAGAGCAAGCCCAAAGACTTCTTACTGAGATGATTAGAAGATCACAAGAGGGAGAAAAATGCGTTGAACCAAATGAAAAGACTTGGGGCGGGGTAATGCTTGCGTGGGCGACATCTGGCGTTTCGAATGCACCACAGAATGCGGAAAAATTGTTGGAGGTGATGGAAGAAATGTATCGTTCAGGAAAAAGCACAGTACGTCCAAATACAATATGTATGACTACAGTCATGAGAGCATGGAGTAATAGTCGGCACGATGACGCTCTTGACAGGGCTGAGGCGATACTGAAACGAATGGAAGAGGAATATGAGAAGTCAGGAGATGAAGCCGTTAAGCCGAATGCGATAAGTTATGTCACGCTAATCGATGCATTTGCACGCCGAGATCCAAACGGAGCTGCTCGGCGAGCACAAGCTACAGTAGATCGAATGATCCGACTTTACGCCAAAGGTCTGGGACACGCACGACCCTCACGTATAGTTTTCAATACACTTGTTAACTGCTGGTCTCGAAGCAATGACCCTGATGCTGGAATAAAAGCTGAAAGAATACTTCAATGGATGGAAGCTCAATATGAAGCTGGAGATGAGTATGTTAAGCCTGATGAAATCACCTTTTGCAATGTTTTGAATGCTTGGGCAAATAATGCCAGAAATGGAGGCGCTGAACGGTCACAACAAATTCTTGATCATATGCAGTCGTTGTCAAATGAGGAGCGCGGATTTAGACAATCTGTTATTTCGTATAATATAGTTATTAAAGCATGGGGCCGAAGCGGTCGCCTTGATGCGGTTCAGAAAGCTGAAGCCTTGTTAAAGTACTTGGAAGATCAAACAGAGATCCATCCTGATACAACAACATATAGTTCTGTGATTAACTGCTGCGCGTACTACGATGGTCCTGAAGAGGGACGACAAGAGGCACTAGAGGTAGCCCTTCGCACATTTCAAAAACTTTCTTTATCGCCACATGCTCAGCCAAACCAAATCACATTTGGCACGCTATTCAAAGCTGTCAACAAATTAATGCCAAAATTGAAAGATGAAGATTTGATATCTCGCGAGGATTTGTTACGAACCCTTTTTGGGAAATGTATTTCCGTTGGGCAGGTTGATGGCTTTGTATTGGCTCAACTTCGCAATGCTTGCTCCGTTGGCTTGTACGAAGAACTCGTCCTTACACCTGTATTTGGCGAAGGTAGTCGAGTTATTGAGGAAACAAAAATTTTGACCATATTAGAACAAATGCCAAAATCATGGAACCGTAATCTGATTGACTGACAGATTGAGGAAACATGTTTTAGGATAAAGCTAAAGTGTACAATGAGTAAAAGGCGATGAGTCTTGCGGGACGCTGGAGGTGAAACCCGTTCAATAATTTTCGTCGTAGCCTTAATGATTTTATGCATTCATCATGACGTTAGATAAGGCCCCAAGGAAGTTGAGTACTTGATAGCATCTCGAAAAGTAACTCCTTTAAAATGTATTGATTTCGAATTCAAGGAGTTTTCAAACGTGCCTTCCTTGTACCTCTATCCATTCATATAAACAAATATCTGATTTAGAATTATTTCTTTCGTCAGTAAAATTCTTTGTTGAATAAGTCAATGAAACAACTCCTTTAAAGTACCAACTATATAATTTTTGAAGGTGAGTTGTAGATCTTGAAATGAATCCGTTATGCTAAAAGGATATACTTTCCTTGGGATCGCTACGATGATTTTTCGGTGATGAAGATGACTATCACCCACCTATATCTTCACATTTAAATTTATGGAGACGAAATTTCTTCATGGTCTGGAAATGAAACACAAAAAGATCGGCATGTTTGACGTAACCTTGAAAATGAGTACAACAAGATATTAAATGGGTGGAAAATATGTAAAAGGTAAACGAATGAATGCCGCAGAAACATTGACAAAGGTCCATCCTAGATTCTAAGAAAGACTTTGAAAATATGCCTTTAGTGTAGAAGATTCTTACATAGCAAAGTAATGAGCCTCTGAATCATTGTTAGACCAAAGCTGTATGGGACATGGAGGTGTTCCTTCCATTTAATCAAGACAAGAATATTGACGATAATTTAGATATGATGGTCTTACTATTGTTGTGACTGAATATGATCACGAAGCCGTTGTTGGAGTTCTGCTTTGTTCCCTGATACTTTCAAGCCTTGTTCCCGAAGAATTTGTTTCAGCCGATTAACCGTTAGGGAACCGATGGGATCTTGCTTCATAATCCTTTCGTTCTCATCATCATCCTGATGAACAAGCTTTTCTTCCTCAAATTCTTGCTCAATGTCTTGTATTTCCTTACCATTTTGATAGGGATTGTCAGAATTCATGTCATCATTGTCAAGTGAACCAGGAATATCTTTTAACAGATCTTGTAGATCCCAAGTGCTTGGCTTATTGTTATCCCAAGGAGATTCTGTATCAATAAATGGAATTTTTAAAGGCTTAGACGCTGCTTGAATTTCTTGTCGGGAAATTCCTGGGCCGTAGGGTAAGTATGGTTCGGCCTCACCGTCGTCGTTGACGAAGAATTCACTGCCATCCATCTGTTGCGTCACTTCTTTCACTAAACCTTTTTTCTCCATTTCTTCTAGGGTACTTTGTGTCAAATTGATTCCAGAGGTAAACATAGTTTTATCAACTAAAGACATATTGATGTTATCAATATCGACTCCTAAACTTGCCGCGTACTCACGTATATTTAGTTCTTCAGGTTCGAGATAGGTTCGTTCCAAGACTTCATCTGCATCGTCGGGGTATGCACCACCCCAATCATAGTCCATCACCTCAAAATCATCTTTTGGTGGTCTCAATTTCTTTTCTATTGTTACGACAACGTTACGAGAGGATTTGTCCTTGTCGCTGTCTTCAAAATTCCAAAAGGTACCATCTAAACTAATGATTCCTCGCATAGTTCGATTTCCGGCAAGCAATATAGTTTCGTCACCTTTTTTGCCTTTCAATTTTAGTGATACGCTGCGAGGCTTCGCTTCAAATAGTATATCCTTAGCGCGTGTGCTGCGGGGGACGGCAATTCGTAATTCCAGCTCTAACCCATCTTCACTCCAAGAGTAGGTTTGTGCGACTCCATGTCCATCGAAGAGGCGTGTACTTCGTATGTAACTTCGAAATCTTGAATGCGATATGCTTAGGAAGCAATTCAATGTAGTCGATTGGATAAATCCAAGCAAAATGATGAAGATGGGCTTTGATATCATTTTGTGTCTAGGCAAAAGATATTAAAGAAAATGTCAAATTTTTCTTGGTCTACAGCATAATCCCTTGGCGTCGTCAACATTCTAGATTCCCTTTTCTTTGGTATCTGCTACGGTACTGCACTAGACAGCATCACTTAAATACATGTCAATGCAGGTAATTTTTTTAAATTTAAGCAAAGGATAGACATTCAGGCCACTTAGACTGATACCAAAGCCTTTTGGACGTAGATTCGATCAATACAGGAAATGAAAAAGAAAGTAGTTGACGATGCTTATCTTCCTTGGTCATCTACACTTCTGGATTTTGAATGTGAGGAGTATGAACACGCCGCTCGTAGTCTGCCATAATTGAGATAAAAATAATTTGTTAGCAAGACAATGAAGTCAGATGATTAGCAAAGATGATGCCACAACTTCATTTCAATGCAACATACGTACGACCATGATATGACTAAAAGTAATTGTATCCATGACAGCGTTGCACCTAGGCTTCATTAAGAATGCAAAGAATATGCATAGTAGAATGCAAGTAAAAGGGGAAGTACTCAGCTTTGCTGGACAAAAGGAGAAAAAGATGATATGATTTTATTTATATAGTGACTTATTTCCAAAAGAATCTTTACATTTATTGATTTAAATCAAGGGTTTCATGGCCTTGACCCTCCAAAATTCCTAAGAGTGAAGAAAAGGGAAATGAGACCTTTAGAGCTAGTGAAGAGGTTTTAACAAAATGCCATGTCTCAAATATTGAGATTAACATATTTTATAAGTAACGATGGTCAAAAGAGAAAAGTAAGTAATGCAATAAATAAGCCATTAATCTCTTATTTTTATTGAAAGGAATCAATGTTTTATATCCTACATCCCATGATCCATTTAACGCTTGAATAACTCCGATTAATCATGTCCCCAGCATCCGTTGCTTAAGTTTACATTGCCTAAAAATTAAATGAGAAGGAGGATCCTCCCGTAGGAGGAAGTAATGCAATGGGTTCTGTCCCTTTCCCAAACCAAAGGACAAGATGATTATGGTTACAAGGATGATCTTTTTCTATAATCGCAATACTAGAAGAAAACACCTTTAGATTATTGCTAACACATCCAATTAAACTAGAAAGAGATTCATTCAAGAGATGCCATTTCGTGCCTACCAACCTTCTGAGACGTCCATTGTTGCTAGAACATGCTGATACCAACAACGAATGATATCTGCAATGTTAGCACAACAAAAACAACAACAATCTTGCTATTTGTTGGGAAAAATTTGCTCTGCATCGGCAGACACTAGTCCTTGAATTTTTCCCCCTATGCTAAGACAATTGCTCCCAGACTTACGCCATCTACATTTATTTTCATGTAAATACATCCCAACATCGAATCCAGAGCTTAGGCAAGAGTAAAGTCTCTAACATTTGGTAGAACTTATTAAAAGAAAAAAATGAGCAACCTGGCAATTGACAGCATCAACAATTTTTACGTGCACATTTTTTTCAGGACTGACAAAAAATGGAATAATGCTAGAAAAATAAGAGGAAGTTCGAAAAGTTTGAAGTATCAGATTTCCATCCAGCATGGGAGTGAGCATTTAACAACCAAGTTCAAATTAACCCTCTCAGATAATTCTATACATCTAATCCATGATTTATAAACTTTGTATGGAAGGCTGCAGCCAAACTAGTCTACAATCATGACGAAATCCTTTGCATCTTTCGCTATTCTTCGAAATCATGCATTCTAGTTCATTCTTCCAATACAATTGGGTGCCCCACATGTACAGCGGAGTGATCCATCTTCAACAGGGAATTTGTAATCATAAGTTATTTCTTCACCGGCTGAAATATCTCGATTCGCAAAAATAACAATTTTTTTTTCAAAACCTTGGGTGTCAACAGATATCACCTTCGCATACGCATTAGGCCGACAACAGTGATTCATAAAACGGGCCTAAATTGATGAACAAGATTAGGAAGGTGATTAATGCCTCTATTTGATGCCGCCACTTCAACTTACCATGCATCCAATTGTGGTAGCATCAACAATACGCTGAAGATCCAAACGAAACATGTAGCAGCTCCCAATTCCAGATTGCTCATATCCTTTTTCTCGCTTATCAGCAATACTCTGATGAACCACTTCGCCCATGTACTCAACAATCATTGAATCCTTTGGCAGGTCGATCTTGCAGAATAAGCCCCACCCATGAATGTGTGAACGACGCGCTGCCAATCTCTCATCTAGTTGGACTGACTTCATATTCTTATACTTCTGTACATTAGAATCTCGATCGGCTTTTGCTTTTTTCTCATCTCCATCAACTGCAGACCGTCCAGTCGCGACCGCATCAACGCAGACATCCTCTTGCTCAGCACTTCGTACTAATGCTCTGGTGATACGTCCACTTCCTCCAGATTGAGCAACGGCTTTCATACCTTCAGCTCTAGCACAACCGCTGGCGTTTTCTAGAGCATTCTCAGCAGCAACAGCAGCCCTATTACGCTGAAGGTCCATAATGGACTGCAAATCTGGCTGATAGTAGGCGAAGCGATATGAAGGCGATCCTCCTGATAAGGGCGCCACAACCGCCTCAATACCTGGAGATAATTCTAACGCTCGGCGGACTGAATTCAAGCCAAATCCAAAGAATTGTGGCCCATTCAATCCAAAAGCCTTTTTGTAATTTTTGCGCTTGGCTGGTAATCTCGAATATACTTTCCCCGCTGAAAAATAGTCTCGATTAGTTTGCATATATAGCTGAATCAACTTGTTGTAGGCATCCTGAGCATTTCTTTCTCTAATCGCAGAGCTGGGATTATCCCCCGGAACAATTGAGAACACTGGTAGACTATTCTTGTCCTTCTCTATGCGAAGGACATAAACAGTACGTTTTCGAGGTACTTGAAAAGACCAAAAAATTCTTGTCGCCAAGAATCCTGGAGGAGTTATATATTTTTCCGAATGGAATCCATCATTCTCTTGCTCAATTTCTCCAAGAGAATGAATCGTCAATCCACCGACACGAAAACAGGACTTATTTTCAATATCGATCGTTTCCTTTCTATCGTCAGCAACTAAAAGCGACTTCATGTGTTCAACACTTTCTGTAGGAAGCTCGTCTACAGCACTACTTCTATGTGCTTCGCAAAACATTTGTTGCTCTGTTGTAAACACAGCTCCACATGCTTTTGCGCATGGAAAATGATAATTTCGTGAGCAGTTCGGTTTGCAACATCCCACAGTTGCACCTGGACGACCACAACCGAAACACTTTAACTGAGAACCTCTTGATCGAGCCTTTTCCACTGCATGGACAAGATTATTCTTTGGTGCCTCATATACTTCAGAGCTCCAAAGGGCACAAGAGGCATGAACCCAAAAGCCATCTTTCATTGGGAGCAAGCGGCCACATCTCGCAATCATCTTCCCATCTATCACTTGACGTTCATTATCTCCATCATCGTCGCCACAAGTACGACATAGACAACAAACACGAGGATCTTTCCATTCATACTGATTATCAACAGGATCCAGGTATTCATTCCAACCGCAAACGGGTTCTGCTATAATGTAATCAACAACATCAGCTGTGGACTTTTTAAGAAGCTTGGAGAGTGTTCCATCTTCTAAACTGTGCGTCGTTTCGGTTTTGATTTCAGAATCAGATTCGAACTGAGGAATTGGAACGGCATCAACTCTCAAGGGGTCCGTTGGAATGTGAACCATTCCACAATTATTGGGCTCATTGAGTAGCAACAACATTCTTGAGTGAGACCTAACTTCAATGCTTTCTTGTAACTGAAATGCTCGGCAGTTTACTCTAAGGTACGCAGCAGCCATCCTTGCAAGAACCTGAATGAAATATATTCTTTTCTCTTCAACTTTCTTCATTTCCCAAACCCCCTTGCTAGCGAGCAATAGAAATCTAGCAGCGCGTTGACTCATCCATGTAGGTAATTCTGTCAACCCGGCAAGGCTATTTCTAATCATGACTCGAGGGTCGAGATTTCGACGCTTTATAGCCGTAATCATCGTAAAGCCATCCTCTATCACACTCAAATATTCGTCTTGCCACATTTCTCTTATCTTCCAGTCGATTTCATTGCACAGCTGTGCATGAAGCTCTTCTGGTTTCATGCCATCATCGGACTCAAAAGTTAGGAGTCCTGATGTTATTGCACTTAACGCTTGATTTTGTAACTGTTTTCTAAGGTTGATCCCGCATTCGATGTCGGGTTTACGATGTCCTCTGCACCTTAAGCATTCGTAATTTTCAAATTTAACTTGCACTTCAGGAATATCATCTGACGTTGCTTTGGAAGCAGCAGCATCACAATCGATGTGTGTAAAGAGTTTGCATTTTGAGCATAACAATATATCGTCGTCATGTTTTCTGCATATACCATCACACACGCTACAGTGCATTTTTTTTGTATGCTCTTCAACTAGACCTTTACACCCACCACATCTGTAGCACTTGAGTGGATCTCGAGACCAATATTTAATACTGGCTCCCTTCTTCTCTGAGTTGTTTTTGCATACGGCACAATTGACACACTGTCCACAAATCCACAATCCTTCAGGTGCGGCTTTCAATGGAGGATCAAGCAAATCTAGAGTGAAAGCTCTATCGCACATTTCACAATACAACATTTTGAGTTCATCGTGTGGAACTTCACATGAGATTTCGCAGATTTTACAGTTCGGACATCGCCATCCAGAAACGCCTGATTTATCCATACTATGAATAGGGGCGTTGACACAAAAAGGATGGAAGGCTTCGCCGCAGTCAACGCAGAAGAGCATGGTATCGGAGGCGCCACTACTGCCGCACGTGAAGCAAGTGTCCATCCACGAGAAATAATGCGCATCTACATGCTTCAGCTTGATTTCTGTGAATGGAATACATGAGGACAAATCACTAGGATTTTTCAATGGGGGGAGAGTTATCGAAGTAACTCGAGCTCCTGCCACGAGATCCTTTTTTTCGGTTGTTTCATCTTGCTGAACTCTTTGCTCCTCCATTTTTCGTTCCTTTTCGGCTAGGCGAAAGCATTCATCTACTAATCCTTTGTACATTCCTGGAGGAGCACCTCTTCCTAACCCATTAAATATCTTTTCAATCGCTTGAGAGTAATATCGCTTAGCTTCGCTCCAGAATTTAGAATGAAAGCTATTGAAGGTTAAAGCGTTTAGCACCATAAGCTCAAAATCTTCTCTAAGCCATGCGTAGTTTTTGTAGCTTCCTTCATGAACTTTCTTGGACATGGTTTGCAAATCCATCGGCTTTTTGATAATGTCAAGATACATTGGGGCGACATCTTCTGTCACAGGAAGTGCAAACATTTGCAATTTATCTTCATTCTTGAGCGCATCAATTAGGTCATAGCAACGCTTTTTGCAACAGGATCGGCAAAGGAACTCATTGCTATATATAGGATGTTTTCCAGACGATGTGCGATCATAGTCCTCTCGAGACAACCCAGAACAACCCGCATGTACCCATAATCCACAGCTGTCACATCCCAACATATTACCTGCAGTGTAACCCCATACGAAGGTGTCAGGATGATACCAATCGGCCTCAATTGGAATAGATGGTTCCATTTCTATCTCTTCTACGTCATCATCCGAATTTTTGCGCTTTCGACCACCACGACTATTGCCATTCTTCATGAATGGAGAAGTATAGACTCGGCTATGAACTCGTTGATATCTGTGGTCATCCCAGGAGTGGTAGCAATTGGGGCAAAATTGCTTCTTATCATACAAATGGGTACAATGTGCACAGAGATATAAACCATTGGAGTCAAGTGAATAAGTCTTTGAGTTCGAGAATGTATATGAATGGCAACCAAAAGCAATATCATGCTGCCAACATCCACTGCAAGTGATACATCTGGAACACGTCCACTGATTCGAGTTCTTCGAAGGCAGATTATCTGGCTCTACACATCCCAAATGAAATGTGGCGGTACATTTCGAACATGAAATGGTAGTCTGTCCAGGAGACAAAGTATCCACACAAGCATTACAATGCCCTTTTAACGTAATTGAAAAAGACTGCTCATCTATTTGATTTGTGTCGTCTTGTAGATCCTCAGATTTAAACCAGTAAAGAAACGGTATCAAATCATAGTCAGATGGACCTTCGGATTTCCTTTTATCCAATATTTTCAAGGAATTACATTCTTTGAGGTTCATCCATGTCGAGGGATACTTGACTTTTGTCTTAATGGATGGCTCAAAGGATAGTAAACATTTTTTAGTTGCACAATTGAACTGCCTAATTGTCCCGACCACTGTGTCCCCATAGGGATAATGAACATCGGGCCTATGCAATTCAACCCTTCTTCCCAACATAAAGTTGCAACGATGGTTGACAACCTCAAATGCTTTCGTAGCATAGTAACGAAAAGCCTGGTTTCTACTCATAATGATCATGCTTGCCTCTTCTCGCGCGGTTTTAATTGCATTATCATTTCGTTTTTTCTTATGCTTGGAAATGACGTCATCAACCTTACCTCCATTAAATGGACGAATGGACTCCAGACTATCCTTTAAGGATGATACCTCATTTGTGACAAAGAAGTTAACAAGAACTTGTCCCTTCTTCTGTGACACTCCGTCCAAGGCATCGCCATCCATAACCATAGCAGGCCACCATGCAAATCCTTTGACATGTGCCCAAACCAGTCGAACAGCATACTGAACAGTCTACGGAGGGGTAGTTTAATAAGCTGTTTATTTAAACATGTGAACGAGGTTGAAAAACTTACCTCATGAATCAATCGTAACCAAATACATAACTCCGTGTCTAAACCCTGCATTTTGTCTTTCATACGGACTTTATGTTTGTTTGTGTAGGAATCATAGAGTATAATCCGTCCATCTCGCCAAGCTTTGGTATCCCAAATTCGTATTCGCCAACCTACCAATTTTCCCATGGTGGGATCGTAATGTACCGTCGATGATGTAGGCCGCAGAGAGTCTTCTGGGTCAGATTCGACATCGTCTATTGGCGTTATGATTTCCACTTTTTGAGACGATGATTGTTTCACCACATCCTTTACATAGTCATTTGACTTAGGGGTTGATAGCACAAATGAAGAAGAAGAGTTCACTACGACGGGAGATTTGCTTGGTGTTTTAGTCTGTTTCTTAGCAACTGGCGTGTCGGAGTGTTCTTCACCAGCTTGACGCTTCTTGTTCGAAACAGGTATTATAGTATCAGGTGGTAATAATCCAATCTCGACAGATATTGCAATAGCTTTAGGTATGGAATCACATGATTTCCCATTTGGAGCAATCCATTTGCGACGACGTCGTTTCTAAATGAACTAAATGAGTTTTGAAGGCAAAATAAAACTAGACGAAACCGACAAGAAATTATAACTTACATCTAATTTCACCGTCCATCCTGGTGGTAATCCTTTGGCTTCGGCTTCTTGTAATGCCTTTGTGACTTCCTCAGGAGAGAGCTCTGTATCCATTGTTCTTGAGTCGGAAATTAATATTTTTTTGACTTCACGGTGAAACAATGTCAATTACTAGTAGGACTCGTCATTAGTAACATTGAGTTACTAGTAGTACTCGTCATAACTTGAATCCCATTGTTGTTTTGGAAAAACAACCAAACACTCGATTTGTTCCCTTCATTCTAGCCCTCATGTTCTAAGTGTATTCGTCAACCTTTCAAGTCTTCTCTCATTGACTTCAAAAATTCATGAGGATTCAACATTCTGTGAAAGTTAGAGCCTTACTAATTGTGTCAATAATACCATTTTTCTGTTGGACTCTACAAACATCCTTTCGAAGCATTCCAGTATCGAACTCTCATCAGGAAAGCTCTACTATTGACAATGTCCTTGAATTTTATGGCATTCATCTTACTTTCATTCCACAAAAAAGTGTTCATTCAACTGTTCACTGTGTTGGTGACAATTTTCGTCATGATGCATGGTATTACAGATCCTGTGAATTCAGGAATTTATGTTTCAACATTACCGATCAACAATTCTTTTTGGCCTCCACACCGGAACAAATGAAATTGGAAGAAGCATTATCAATGAGAAGGAACAAATATGGATTTAGTTCTACAACAGTCCAAAACTCAGGAGTGGCATATAAGGTGTTACAACACACTTTCTTTGACACTCACTTTGCAGGACCGTCGTGGTTTCCAACGTTGAAACCATTTCCTCACAACGGATACTATGAATTCCCTTCTAATATCATATTTATTCCATTACGGTCTCTTAATGTAAATGTCTTAAATCCTGGACACTTAATCTGGGACTATTTTCTCCCTATATTTACTCTTCTATCGATGTTTGGACTGGAAAATTCCAAGATTCCATTTATCATCGACCATAATCGACATTGTACGCAGATCAAGGATTCGATAAATGGATGCTTTTCCCGAATAAACAAATTTCTGCCCCTTCTAGGGTATTCTGCAGTATGGATTGAAAACAGTGCTGCTATGAGCAATCTAAGTTTGTTATTGAACCCTGACTTATCTGATTCGGTGTGTTTTCCTTATTCTGTAGCAGGAACTGGAATGCTACATGACCATGGTCGAGGTAAACATGGAAATCTTATTACAGACTATCAGAATGTACGCAATATTGGTCGAGGACCAGAACTTTTTCGATTCCGAAAATTTATGCTACGTAATATTGGGGTTACGGAAAACCATAACAAACGAGAATTGTTTCGAATTGTTGTATCCATGAATTCTTCCAATTATCCGTCTAGACGTCAGGAATTTAAGAAGCAAAGGACAAAACTGGAAGACGAATTGGGAAATCAAGAAGTTATCATACAACCTGTGGTCCTAGCATCGCTTTCTCTCAAGGACCAAATATCAACAGTATCTCAAGCCTCTGTTTTCATCACCGTTATGGGTGGCAACTCTGTGTTTGCTACATTTCTTCCTCGTGGATCATCCTTAATTATATTCTTCAACGACAAAGATGAATGGATCTACAACGTAAGCAAGGAATTGCAATCGAAGGAAACAAGAGTACGCCCCATGATGATGGATTGGGATCTTTTGAATAATGCTGCATATCTTAACGTTCACTGGTTCCCGATGAGCATCATGGACGAAGAATCTGAACTACAGATTTTGATAGCAACAATACAGAATGAAATTTCAAAAAAGAAAAAAATAGCAAATTGAATAGCAATTACTGATCATTCTTAGCTGGATTTCAAAACTAGCATGCGTTCTGTGAAAAAAATCTCCTAATCTCACCTCGTGGCTGTGACAAAACTCGCTGACTTCTAGTGAAACAGCTTTAAACTAAACCACGTGACTTTATTATAATAATTAAAATGCCACGCTAGGTTTCAAGCATAGCGACTGATTAGTTTTCGTCTTTTCTCAGCAATAGCAGCACGTTCCTCCGGTGTTTTCTCTTCAACCCTCTTTCTTGCCTCATTCTGCGATGAATTTCGATTTTCCTGCGTAGTAAAACTGCCGCTGTTGAAATCCTCTGTACCCCGTTTAGTGCCATCAATTCCACCAATATTTTTAGTGCCAAATTTTGATTCCTCAATATAGTCACGCTCTCGACTTCTACTACGATCACGACTGGAGCTTTTCTCATTGCGATTGACGTTATATCCACGATGAGAATGACTTCTACTAAGATTTTCGGTTCCATGATATTTGTCCGAGTTTCGAGTACCATTTCTTGATTCGTTACGACCTTCGCTTCTCGGGAGATCAATATCTCCCAGCGTGACAGTTTCAGTGTTACCATAACTTGAAAATGTTACTACAAATTTTGGCCGACACAACGAAGCACCTGTTTCAGGATCTGCCGTGATGACTCGATCTATGACTGCATCATACCAAGCGAGAGGATTCTCGTCGTCTTCATATTGGGCACGAATTCGATTACCAATAGTGTACAGATAATCCATGGTTCTTGGGTTCGAAATATGCTTCTTAGCACGTTCTTCCATTTGGTCAGCTTGCCGTAATCGTGCTTCGAGATCGCGTTCAACAACGAGAGGCAAACGAGGCAATCGTGTTCCGAAGTAATCCAAGTCTTGGAATAGAGATCTCACAAAATCACCGATTGAAATTTCGGGAGCTTTGACGTGAAATCGCACCCGAACTGTTTCATCGTCGAAGAAATAAGGCTGGATCCATTTTAAGAGTTGTGATGGTTCACAGGCGTATCGCAAGTATAAGAAACCTATGCACCGAATGTAAGGAGAATCCTTATGGTTTAAAAGTAACCTCATTTGATGCTCGGAGCATCGAAGAGTCAATAATCTTAGGAGCAAGCAAAAGGCAGAGGATGGTGTTTTTGATTGATGCCCTATAAAAAAAGCTTTGTAAGTTTCAATGTGAAATGCTAAAAGTACAAGAGCTATGCTTAGGCTTACGAGTGGTTCTCCTGCCGTAAACTCTGTCAAATGGTACTTGAAATGAAGAATTGAAAGCGAATCTTATCCCGACTCACCTGTTTTGAGATGATATGGATGGCAATTCCCATTAGACTTACAATCAAAAAGATATAAGCTTTATTCTTGCAACGAAACTTACCTCCAGCAGCCCATGGTTCTACATGCTTAACCTCATAATATATTTCATCCACTATCGCATTCCAATCCTTAAGCTCATTACAGCATTTTGTAAAGTACGGTGCCTGTACGATGCAGGAGAACAACATGGGATGAATATGAAATGAGTCATCAGGACCATAAAGAGGCACAAGTCCTTTAGTCCGCACATTCCGCCCCTCTTCGACTGCATTTCGAAAAACCTCTTGGGCATGGATCTCACGCTCTTTGACACCAGCTTCTTGACGCCATAATGCAGATCTTGACATGAGAAAGCACGCCAAAGTTTTCCCTACCGTGTGAAATACTTCCAAGAATGTAATGGATGTTACTCAATGGCTTTTCCATCATCACGGAGTTCGAACATATAGCACTATCCTTAAAGTGTAAAGTCAGAGTTTCCATCGAAAACTGCTGTTGATTCTGGCGCGGATTATGGCAAATGATGCAAGATCACATCATGAATGAATAGACAGACGATGCGGACCTAAGGTGTGTTTCCTCGTGAACTTGTGGCAAGCTTATGAAACGCAAATAAATATACATAGAATCAAAATCATTATAATTCTCGAATTTACCTTGTACCTGTTGCAAACTTGTGATGCCCAAAAATTAAATCAGAAACTAGATTTTTGCTCTTTTTGTACTCGAATGAATCTCAATAACATAGGTAATTTTACGTCTATACAAAATATTAAGCCTAAATAAATATCAATGTTGTACAGTAATTGTCATTACGATAGGATAAAAGGATAACAAAATGTATTTTATCCTTTTCCATATCCCGGAAATCTCAACCTCTATAGTTCTTGCTGAAAGGTAAAATGTATGAGATGAAGAGGTCACAATATCAAGGCTTTAGACTAGCATGAAGTGTAACTATGTTTATTTTGACCTGACTCAATTAGTGTAATTTAGCAAGACCAGAGCATCCATTCATCAGACTTTCTGGGATTGCATTCCAACTTTCAAAAATCTTCAGTCCCAACGGAATGCTAATCTGGTTGTTACGCAGTTGGACTTTTTGCAGGTTCAGAGAATTCTTTTCATTCCTGGAACACCTCCATGGAAATTATAAACTTCACAGAGTGATAGACATTTTCTTTCCAGAGATGTGTGTTTCTGGATTCAGCTCTCTTGACAAATTCATCTCTTCAAAACGAAGTGTCAACCTTAATTTTGTTTCCATTGGCTACTAAACAAAATCCAATTGGATTCTAGAATCTCGCATCACTTTGTTAAACACTACGCGAGAAGATTAAAGAGTCATAACTAAGTTGTAAGTACCGGCGTTATGATTATGCTTTCTTGACAATCTTAACAGTGGGAACAGACGCAGTTGCTGCTGCCATGAGGTTGGCCCCATAATCTTCCAACATTGGTGTTGCTGCCATAGTCAAGCTCACAACGGTAAGCATGAGTTTAGTCAACTCTGGAGTTAAGATTCCATAAGATCGTGCCATACGGAAAGCGACGAAAGCGAATTCTCCCCCTTGACTCAAGACCAAGCCGACGCGTTTAGAGGTGACAGGGCTTACCCCGAAAGATTTGGCCAAATATCCAGCAATTACTGCTTTTAGTGTCAATAAGCCAGCGACTAATCCAAAGATTACGTCAGCCTTATTCGCAATTAGCTTCAAGTCGATTTCAAAACCAACTGTTAAGAAGAAGAGACCAACTAAGACACCTCGAAGGGGCGATGCCTCGTGTTCAATCTTCTTGTGAAGAGGATGGTCGGCTAGTAAAACACCTGCCAAAAATGGTCCCAATGTATTGCTCAGACCCAATCCTTCAGTGAAATAGGACATTCCAAGCACAGTAAGCAAAATGACTCCAATTAAAGATTCTTGAGAATCCGATGCCATAACGTTGTCGAAGAGAGGATACATGAGATACTTGCCGAAAAGCATGATAGCTGTTAGAGCCATGGCAATTTGCACTCCTGCCATACTGAGAGCATTCGCTAGTGAGCCACCCTGTCCGGCAAGGATGGGAGTAATGACTAACAAAGGGACAACCATGAGGTCTTGAAGGAGCAACACACCAAAGGACGCCTTTCCATACTCAGTATCAAGCTGGTTTTTATCTTTTAAGAGTTGCAGCACAAAAGCTGAGCTCGAAAGAGCAAGTCCACCTCCCAACATAATTGCGGCTTCAATACTCAACCCAAATACGCTAACCGCAATTGTACCTATCAAGAGTGCTGTAATAGCAAACTGAGAACCACCCAATCCAAACACTGTGCGTCGCATTTTCATTAGGGTCGAAAAAGAGAGGTGAATTCCCATCTCAAAGAGGAAAAATACAATACCAACATCAGCAAGCATCTCGGTGGTGTGCACATCCTTAATCCAATTTTGCCCAGAGGGGCCCATTAAAACACCAGTAGCGAGGAATCCCAAGATAGGTGAAAGGCCAATCTTGTTACTGATAGGTGTATTCAACGCTGTGACAAGGAAAAGAAGAAGTGTGTCTGTCTTTGGTCCCTTCATGTAATCTTTTAGGCCATTGGCGGCTTCTATAACGAGATTGCCTCCCCTAGGAATGTTCTGCACGAGCTCAGAGTTTTTCCGAACAATATGCTCGGTTTCTTTGAAAGCATGGCCCTTAGGCTGAAAGGATACAGCATGAATACTGGAAACAAAATGAAATACACAAAAGAGGCGGGACAGTGCTCGGAGGTTCATCGTGGATTTTTCCAATCCTGGTAATGTATTGAAAAGTAGTTTCAGGTGATGGTCGAGGTGTCAGTGCTGACACGCACGTTGTCTCCGATCTTAAAAAACGTAAGTTCAAATGCCGACAAACGTCATCCCTACGTTGGGAAATTCTTTTGTAATTCTAGGATACGACCACTAGCTGTAAAATTCTAGGTGTGATACGGGATGTAGCAAAAAAAATTAAATATGATCTTATACTGAAAGTATCTAGTAACGGTCAAGGATTACATGGAAAAAATCGTCTGGATGGCAATATGCTAGACCTAGGTCGGAAGCTTGGCTAATCATCCATGTTACTTACATTGTTGATCTTTGCTACAGCTCTGACATAGATGTTATCATTCAAGTGAAAGTGCAGAAGACATGAAACCTTAGAAATACAACCTTGTTAAAGAAATCAATAATGGAAAACCATCAAATTTATATCAGAAATTGACATGTTGATCAAGAATAAATGTATTCTAAAAATTTGATTTTTCCTTGGCACTTTATTCAACGTCTTTGGACAGTTTGTTTTGAAAAAGTCAACAGAAACAAAATGTTTCGTTGATTTTTCCTGATGATGACAGTATTTGATGTGAATTATGGTCAATATAGACAGCTTCTTTCCATTTTGAACGTATCCGAGTGCAGAAATATCCAAGTAAATTGGGTCATGTTGACTCTGATGAAAAGTCGTACACTTATCATGGTAAGAAGTCTTTCCATATATGAGCAAATTATTAGCACCAAAAACTTCGGCAATTACTTCAGATGGTGGAGCGGCAATCAGCAAGAACACGCTACAAATTTGCAGTTTCAGTGAATACAATTGAGTTTGTTGCATCGTTCCATACGGATGGCATTAGTGTCTGACATAATCGCTCAGGACACGAATGCCATTAGAATCCTATATGTGTAGTGATTGCAACCTCTGGAAAAACATTTAGAAATTGGTAGAGGCCGCATCTTCATACTTTAGAGTAGATATAACTTTCATTACAGAGTGTAATCACAGTTGGTACACAAGGATGTCAAGAATTCTCATAAATTATCGGAAAACAGCAGAATGAGAAAAATCTCAGTGGGAGGAGCTTACATGTTTCGGTTTCATGATTTCTCCGTGAACGCAAGCTAACAGATTATCTGATCAATTAGTCTTCTAGACGGTTTAATATTCTATATCGCAGGATCTACATTCAAACTATAGAGTACAGTCTCCTGCTTGCGAAAGTCTAAGAAAAAGAAGTTAAACACATACTCAAATATGTATGCTAGTGCTTATAAGCATAGTTGATACGAATTCAGTTTGGCTAGGCATGTGATATTTAGATCTAAAAATCTTGAAGGATTGTGATGCTAAGATATGGAAATAGGGGAGACTACATAGTTTCACCATTTTATTGTAGGAGTTGATTGGATTAATGAATTGGAGCCTCACCAGGCTTACGCTGGGATGATGAACTTGGCTAAATGGCTCCCCCCCCCCTGAAATTTCTAATAAAAACATGACGCAGTTTGCTCGTGAAAAAATAACCTGTAGGGCAAAAGTATCCATTTAGATTTGGCACTGTAGGTAAATCTGAATATCGTCATGGATGAATCCGCATTAAGTCAATATCTGGCCAACATACCAGAGAGTATGAGGACAAAGCTGAATTTGGAAGTGGATATTAAGAAAAAGTTCAACAACAATATTCAGAAGGAGTGAGGAAGACGTCAAAATCAGCTTCAAGGCGACTCATCTGAAACTGGATTTTGTATTTTTGTCCGAGTAATCATAACAGCAACTTTTTACTACTTACTGCGAGGCCCCAAAAAAGAATATGCTGATTGCTTCCGCGCGTACTCGTTGTTCACATACGAAGAAGTATCCATGGACAGCTTTGGAAAGAAGTCAAGCTATCTTGGAGATGCACTCTTTTTTGCAAAAATTGAGAAATAAAGTTAACAGTTGCAAGTGTAGGAAAGATTCATTGTAGGGTTAATACCCATTTTTATATTGTTGCTTGTGCTGTTTCCAATCTGAAGAAATTCATCGAGCGTGAAAAGTGAAACACAAGTTTTTAATCTTGGAAATGATTCACACTTGCAGTTCAAATGTCCGGTTCAGCTTTCATAATTCAAGTTCATTGTGCTGTGAATCAACGGGGAGATAATTGGAATTGAGATAATGTCTACTTTCACTTCAAAATTTGCTGCTAAATCTACAATGCTAAACTCTTCCGTCACAATGTTGAAAGAAGATGAGGAATGCGTCGCCAATAGGCCTGACGGCAACTCTGACGACGCTCGTCGAGTTGAACTACGCGCCAAACGAGAGGCTTGCATGGCAGATATTCAACGACAGATTGATGCCACTCTAGACGACATGAAATCCACTGCGAAGCGCCTTCTGGAAGAAATTGGAGCTCATGTGAATATTACTCACAATGTTATTTACGATTATGAAAGTGTCCTAGATGCGCAACAAAAGGAGGCCTCTAGGCTAGATGAAGTATCCAAGACAGTTAGTAATGCTACCAATCCTTTCCTTGAGAATTCGGTACATAATACGTAGCAATAATGTTGGAGAAAATGTACCAAAAAAGAATTCCTTATCGAGTAATACTATCATCTTTCCTTTCCCAGCTGATTCATCCTCTAGGAACTCTAATCGAAAGCAATGTTAATCACTGGATTTGAGAATAGAAGTTTCTGATTATTCAATTCTAAAATCTCGTAAATTTCGTGATTACTTTAATTTATGTAAAAAATGAAGTAGTTTGTGAAATATCCTACAACTTTTGAGCCCATTAGAGTAGACAAGGATCATCAAACGACAATTTTCCCAAAGTCTTCGTCTGACACAGTCTCGTTAAAGGCTTCTTTGGCATGTACTTGGTGCGCTGAAAAGAAGATTTACAGAAGTGAAAACTATCTCATATGAAGGAGAAGGCTCTTGAAACGATGATTTTCCCGAAGTCTTCGTCTGATATGGTCTCAATAGTTGGCTTTCCATTCAAATGAGGCATAAGTTTCAAGGCCAACAAGTGCTTGCATACAGTCTTCGGATCTAGCTTGGTGCGCTCAAGAAAAGATCTACAGGAGCAAAAAACTATCTCATTTGAACAGAAATAGAATTCCTCGCCACGAACTAAGTGGCATATCCGATTTGGAGCTTGCAACTTTAGAATCATTCCTGGCGTATCGAGGATATTCAGGGCTCCTTCCACCAGTGCAGCTGTCATCAAAAATTCAGCACATCGCAGAATCTCATCTTGCTTTTGATTTGGTTCCAAATCTTTGGCCTCTACCTCTAAAAGTACTTCATTAAGTAGATGCAGAGGATGATGATTAAACTGTGGAAATTTCGCGCCAGGAATATCCGACATTTTATAACCGTGTTTCGTTGTCGGTTGACTAACCTCTAACTAGTAATTCGTAGAACCATAATTTACAAATTTATCTTACTTCCTGCATTAGATAAATAAAGTGAATGCCATATTACAACACAAACACAAGCATTTCTTTTTTCTAATCTTCAAACTGAAAGAAAGTGAATGCCATATAATAAGATATGCATTCCTTTTTTCTCTTCTTCAAACTGAAAGAAATGGATGGGGGTGATATATATAAAGTCAGTGATGATCAATTAGAAATAAATCCATGGGCCCAAGGGATACCTACTCCTCTTCATCACACTTCACAGTGATAGAACATCGGTTCAATGAATAGAATGTCTCTAGTTTTATTCTAAGATCCAAAACAATTATAACTTTTCAAGTGATAGGCTTATGTGGCAATTTCTGGCACTGATAAATTAATAATTACTACAGACAAATTTTGCTTCTCAAGTCATAGTGGTATCATCCAGATGTCAGGCGCAAAAAGAAAGAAAAGGAAGAGAAAGTGTTCTTGAAACAATCCAAAACGCTGGTAACATTAACTAAATGCTTCCAAATGATGAGAAAAGAGGTTGTGATCAATCACAACAAAATGATGCGCAGTATTTTCCACAAATCATACAACTGTTTCCGTACTTTTCAAACTTTCTGCTAAAACAACCTTGAATAAATTCAGCACCTTGGTCAATTTGAACATAACCTAGGATTTAATTCTTTATTTTCGAATATTAAGAGAAGTACCCATTGAAACAATTCCAAAGTGCTTTTTGGTATAGGAAAATGACTCATAGCATATTTCCCTTCTTTTAGATTACGGACTGTGACACCCCGGTTCATCTAATTGTGACAAATTATCTATTTCTGTGTGTAGAAATCATAAGCCCGTCAAAGCAGATTGCCTATTACAACGTCTTAAAGCAACAAATTTAAGATCTGAAGTTAGCATGGACAATAACTGAGTCATGGTTCTTTCAAGACGAAGAAGGAAAGAAAGGAAGCATGACCTACCTTGACTAGGATCAAGAAGCAAATCCATAACGCAATAGGTTGTAAGCCATAAAGTTATAATAATAATATGTTAAGTTAAAGAGATGTGTGTCACTGTTAGGAGACGTACTGTACCGATAGTGCATAGTAAATAGGAGTAGGATTTAATCAAGAAGATCTATTGAGAGAAGTTTCAAGATTAGACAAGACTAACAGAAAAAAACCATAAAATAGTTCATATTTTATCTGTGTCACTTTCTACATCTCACCGTAGAGCAAAGCAGTAAACATGATTCATTGATGTATTCTTCCTAAAGCATTGTCTTGTCCCTAAACTTTTATGGTATGTCGTATGCCACCAAGATTGTTCTCTTTCCATGGCTTTTAAATAAAGGAAGTAATTCCACTGAAATTTACCCGTTCTGACAAAATGAACCTTGCCTTGTACGTGTTCACATATATATTTATGCTTTGATGGGTAAAGTCCAGAAGCAGGCTCTAGAAATATCCATTGAGTTCCAAGTCTTTCGAATGATACCTGGTCACCAGCCAAATATATATAAGGATTTCAAGATTTTCTTTCTTGACTTTTTGATATTCTAAGTATCTTTCAATTTTTCGATATTGTGAGTCATATTTCTACCAAATATAAATTGATATGGAGTGGCTTGCAATATTCTTTGACAGATGCTTTTTAAAGCCCAAAATGCGATTGAGGAAAATTTTCAAATGAATTATTTTCTCTAGATTTTATTTCCATGTCAAACAATCTAAGTATATGACTGTCAACTATGTATTTTTGCCCGATGATAATATTTGCTTTTCTACTTTGATTAATCATTGGCATGGCATTCACTCATTTTTGTCGCATATTTTTCTGAAAATCACATAATAGATCTCCCCAAGGATGGCATAACCCTTAAGACTTTCCTTTGTTCCCTTAGGTTAAAAGTTAAATGCAAGGCTTTTATAGGTTTATCATGAATAGCAATAGCATAGTCAATTTTATTGATAATCTATTCTATGTCACCATCAATGTCTCGAATATTATCATGAAAGAAATGTTCTTCAAACTGAGAACCGGTGGTATTGATAAAGACCGGTTTCTTAATAGCTTGGCGATCAAGTTGATTCCTAAGTTTGAAATGCACAAAACCGAATGTTGAAAAGTTTCTCTCTGCAGATGCAGGAGAAGCCGCCATAGAATAAGCTTTCAATGCCAGCTTCTGGAGATTAGGCCACCCCTTTCCATCCACTTGCCAGTATTGGAGTATGGATCTTACTCTTTTTCATAAGCCATTGGAATCTAAAACTATTTTTAGTATTCTGCGATTCTGTATGGGTTTGATATTTTCAGTTAATTCCTTGAATGATTCTTCTTCATTGGCATCAACGTTTTCTCAATCCATGCTCAGCGGGAAATTCATAATGAATTCCTCTCATTCTTCCATGCGATTGGCCTCAAGACCCTTTCCTATGTATCTGGGATCCAAAAGGTCACCAACACCATGGACATAACCGTACATGAACTGAATCTGAGACTGAGCTAAGTTCTGTAAATACTTAGTTTCCTCTTTGTTCAAGAATGCCCTCACTTCTACTGTACTCAACTGGCTTGGTAGTTTGAGGAGAAAATCATACACAGCAGACACAGGAACATCATCAATTTGGAATTTTGCAATAGTCCTGTTAATTGGCTCCAAGATTACAAGGCATTTCTTCATATCGAACACGAAATCAGGATCAGTGACAAAAAGCCATTAATTTGCTGAGGCGTTTCTTGTTGATAAGCAGGCAGTTGATATAAAGTCCCGTACAGAGATAATGGCATGAATGAGCTTCTCGCTCATGAGCAAACTTTCAATGTACCCCATTGCGTTGGAGCAGGTAGATCCAACAATCTACACTGAGGCTTGGCATTCTTCTAGGAATCTTTGAGCAAATCATTCATAGTATGATGATTCTTGAAGAAAACAACCATATACTTGCAGTAATGATCAAATTCCTATAATTGTGCAAAATAGTTATCCTTCAGGATAATCTAGCTCAGAATTCCCTCCACGCCACTCCGCTTTGTTCGCCCACAAAAATGTCTTTTACCAGCAAATTCAAGCCATGGGGGGCACATCCATGGAAGAACATTACCTTGTATCTTCCTTTCAGCCTTTTCATTGCCTCATTATTGGTTGCTGTGTTGTCAGTAATTGCACCGCACATTCCATAGAATCAGTTACTTGGCAAAGGTTGCTGATAATCCATGTGGCATCATGCAACTGCTGACCTGTCAATATGGATTCAATGAAGAAGGGCTTTGTTGGACAAACCGCCATGTAGTTAACAATTTGATCACGATTGACATGGGACCACCATAACTTACAGATGCTCTGCCTTTGGATGATTAGGTGTATTCTTAACCCTTGCAGAAAGTTCTTCATTTGATTCAGCAAATGACCAGCCAGGTCTTTTTGACTTCGAATGTGAGCATTTGCTCCACAAATCTTGAAAGCCTTCAACAAACGAGGTTCCTCATTTCTTTGGAATGATGTATCATGTTGTAAAAATAATTGTCAACTCTTAGATAATGCCTTCTGCTCTGTCATTTCAATCCAGGGACAGCTAAGTGAGAAATTGACAATTGAAATCCTGGTTGAAATGATAGTGTTCCATGTGGATCTGGTGAAGCTGTAGCTTTGGGAGGGCAATTTCCGGTGGTACACCACCGCAGAGCAATTGTCGCAACAAGTACCAGTCATTGCAAATTTGAACTAGATGCATTTCATTAAATCTTTTTTGCATATTCCCTCTTCTTGTGATGATTGACGACTTGGCAATGTTTTGCAGGTTTCAGACTTGGCCTCTTGAGGTTCAGGATCATCTGTAAACCATGACCACACAGTAGAGATATTGCATCCTCCGATGTTAGTCATCCTGGTCTTCTTAAGCGCTGATGCATTTTGCTCAGGAGTTGTAGCATTCATTGTCTTGTTCTGGGAAGAAAAAGCAGCAGTTATTGAACCTTCAAACTCATATCCGGCTCCCTGGCCATTTACAATGAAATCGTCACAATTATCAGATTTTGAAAAATGACAGGTTTGCAATGACGTACATATGCAACGACAGGTTACTTATTCATTACGGAATCATCTTTTTAGAATTGAGCCAAACTACTTAGCCCAGAAATTTTATTTGCTTGGAAAATAGTTGAAAAACCTAGAATAACCTTTCTCGGGTATTTCAAAACATTCAGGTTTTTATAGCAAAGCCTACAAAAACCTAGGTTTGAAATAACCAACTTTGCCATCCCTGGATCTCCCCCAATTGACAAAGGCAATCAGAAAAGGTATGAATTACACTCAGCATCTATAATTCAACAGATGTCAACTAAAAAATTATGGCTTTGTTAGTGTCAAACCGGCTTATGGCTGTTATGGCTAAATCTATTTCAGTGAGTGCAACTAGAAAGTATGTTTTGGATCAAGTTTGATTGTGGAAGGATACATCACGGTCTGATATCTTGCGAGGCAGTAAGCCATAGCTTTGTTTTCCCATTTTGTCGCTGGACATAATTAGCAACAGGTACATAGCAGTGCATATTCTTGTGGAAGGTTGCCTCATTTGCTATAGATTTGATTCAGTTCTTCTATGCTAATAGGAATTGTCTCGGTTATGGAGCAACTGCCAATAGTGAGTTCATATGAACATAACAACTCTGTTCGATAAGAAGATAATATGGCATCCAATTCTTGAGGTTGAGCTCTGTGGATAATGAGATTATAGAAAAAATTCTATGTCACTTAACTTTGGAATCAAGTTTGCTAAATTAGTTCCATCATGATGCAATTGCTGGCAATAATATGTTTACTTTGATGTTTGGACACGCCATTTCTAGTAGTGTATGAAGTAGGAAATTTGGAAAATCTCAAACGTTTCATCTAAGTCCAAGCCCTTAGGATATTATTATAGGAGCCAAAGCTCTACAATCTGCTGAGTCATAGTTTTGGTTCACGCTCTTGATTCTCTGTCTCCTACCTCAAAATGTGGTTTTCATTGAAAAAAGGTCAAGATTTTCTTTCTGAATAAAATAGGACTGATAAAAAACGAGTGAAACTTTTATTTTCACCATAAACGAAAGGAGTAACATATGAACATTCACACAATAATTTTAGTCTCTTGCTTGACCAATGTCATACAGAGCTTTGTCATAAATAGTGGTAGATATCATGGATTAACCTGCGATACTGGATTTCAACGTCAAGAGCATTTCAAACCTTTCCTTATGACAAATTCCCCATCGTCTGACGCAGATGAAATGTCATTCAGAGCCGAGGCAGAACGACTTCGACGCCAAGCCAAGGAAATACGAGATTCATTATCGAAATCAAAAAACACATCTGTTGAAGTTGGAGGTAATCGCATGGTTTCAGCTACAGAATCATTGTTTAGAATTCCCGTGAAAAATGCTGATATGGGAGTGGAATATCGATTGGATTTCGATATTGGAAGAGAAGCGGGTACTTGGATGGATCCTCGATGGGGTGCAAGTGGCAAGAGGATTCCATGGACACTAGATGTTTTATTTACATCCATACAACTTTCCCCTGAAGAGGAACGATATAAAAGGATAAAACGTGTCTATAATAACGATGCTATAGTACGGAGCTTGGAAGCTGCTTCGGCCGGGAGATTGCGTCAAGGCTTCGATTCAATGCCAGTATATCCAGGGGCGTACTATGTGGATGTTTCAGACAAAGGTCAAACATGTCGATTCGTTATTCCTGTCGATGGGACTCCAGAGAGAGGGGGGTCATTTGGGTACGTTTGAGAGCCAGTTGTTGAACATGCGAAAAAGCTCATGAAGGAGTTACTAAGTAGTCATTTTTTCTTGCAATCTATGACACAGTGATATCTTTGTCCCAAGGTCATGCTTGTATGTTTCCCTCCCTTGCTTCGGTGGGGTCCATAATTTATCCAACAAGGAGGGAATAGTCACTGTGAGACAAATTGGATGGCATACAGGATGGAGACGAGAAGAAAGTCGAATTATTGGCACAGTTAGAGCAACGCCCATAGAGAAAGCAATTATACGAGATAAATTTTGAGATTTCACGAACATTTGACCTAAACACAATAAATTATTGTCAAATGTATGGATGTTCATGGTATCGATGGAATATTTTAGTTTCGGAAAGTATAGTTATCTACGATCCCAGTATCTTGATTGTAGATCCCATCTTTTGCGATAAATGAAGCTTGATATACTCAAGGCATTACGCATAGAACTAATTTGAGTAATTCATGTGAACTCTGGAGATTCAAGTCCTTCCTTTGACGTAAATTATTTTGGGTGTGCGGATGAAGGCTTCGGAATATCTTTAAGGTACGAGTCATCATCTTTATCATACCAGTCTCGATAGTTAGGGTCTTTGTGCTTTTCACGATCTTCCTTGACCTTTTCTCGGATAGTATTGATGTACTCCTCTTGGGGATTATGTTTTGGATTATCACGGTTAATGCCATGATATGCATTCGTTACTATCTGATAGGAAAGGAAGCCAAATGATCCGAGTAATCCTACTATGCAGGTCTTGTGCGCTATGTCAGCAACCTTGTTCGCAACGCCAGACATTTTTTCAGGGTTACGATGTAACAATTTATGAAATATGCTACAATGGGAATCTGAGTCCGGTTTTCTGACACAGGTAGGACGACAAAAAATACTAGCACCACCATTGCAATAGTACTATACTTTTCTGGTACTTGGCATTCTTGTCAAGTACCTACACAACAACATTTTCCTCCAAAAAGGAAGATAAACACGCTAAGGTCATGAAAAATATTCCTCATGAAGAAGTAAAGTCAACAGTAAGAGGAAACAAAGAAAACAAGTCAGAGGTTTTTACATAGAATTTCCATTCATCAGTATCGTAAAAAAATGGTATGGATACAAAATGATGCGTGATTTTCTCATGCACCATATCACATGCCTTTCCGTTCAGTACGTAGTGCATTCGTTTAAATTGCAATTTCTGAAATTTGGCATTTTACTGAAGTTAAATATCAATCTAATCAACGATAAAACAACTAAGAATATGAAAATGAGTTAGGTTCAACATTTGTTATGTAACATAACTGACGGCAATCACTAAAATTACTCTCAAGAAATTATTTTCATTCAAATAGAATCGTTGATCAGTAGGTATAGAAATTAAATGAAACGAAGACTCCTTCAATGAACTAAAGGAGCAAAATTGTACTACGCAAGATGTAAGGCAGGTTAAACTTACCGGAGTGAACCTCACTTTCTCACAATCCAGAAAATTCATCAGCTAAATTCAGAATTAAAAGGCTTAATGAAATAACCTGGATATGAAAGGATCCCGAGCGGCACTTGATCACACGTGTCTCCCATCGCTACCTACTTGCGAAGTTATGGACAAAGAAATGAAATTTCTTGTAGCATTAAGATGAGCCTTAGCATAAGTAAATATAAGGAAATTGCATTCCGATACAGGAGAGTTATGGTTGACATGCGCATTGCAAGATACCCGAGAATAAATAAGAACTAGATGTAAATAGTGTGAAAGCGGGATCATTTATCAGAAACCTTTATTAATTCTTTTAAGGCATTGGCTTTTTGCAATCTCCTATCATCATCCATAAGTGGCAAAAAAGATGGCGAACGGTTAACATTGTAAATCAGCATAATGTTGGGATGATTTGAAGACAAGTCATATAGCCACAATCCTTATATCCGTATCCGGTTAGATCAAACAATGGAGACACATACATAGTAGCAGCGAATACTTCTTGATTCAAGAAAAAATCGGGCTGATTTTTGTACCATTGGCATTTTCTACAAATGTTGCTTAGATATTGTTCTCAATATAATTGAATTACTGTAAGCGTTTTCCAATGTTGCCCCCTTGAGAAGTTTTGCTAGGAGATTACATAGAAGCTATGATGAATGCCATACGTTTTGACTCTGTAAAAAGATAGTCAAGAATTCCTCTCTCCTTTACTCTAAATAAGGGTGGCAAGTTTCTTACATATTTAAATCCTTATGAGTTTAGTGCATTCTTTAATTTCTGTAAACTAACACGGGGTGATGAATGATGAATAATCTTTCGAGATCTAAGCCCTTGATGTAAGATTCGGTACCAAAGTACGCTGATCAGTTCGGAAACCATATAACTGGGATGTGAATCAAGATCATTTAGTGTGGAGTTGAATATCAGAAAACGTCTCATCTTTTCTTCCTAAATAGCTTTCTCAAACATTATCTATGCTTCAACTGATAAGTTAATGCCTTGGCCATCATGATGACGTCGACTAATTTTGTGTATGGCATTGTGATAATATGAAGTGATTGATTCAATACTGAGAAGAATGATCATGGCATGAGGTGCACATCTTCCATAGTAAGCCATAAAACCACGGAAGAATCCCTTAAGTCCTTCTTTCTTAAAAATTGTGATCGTTGCATCGAAAACTCCTTTGTAGGGATATTCACCAGTGACGGCATTAGGTCGCTGATTCATTAAGCGCGATTTGATCATATCGAACGGTAGGGAGAATAAAGCAGCAGTAAAGCCCTATGACGAAAACAAAAGAGAATTTGTCATTAGTTACAAATCAGCTTAAAACACTGACAAAGACGGCCAAATAAGAGGTAATGTTGTAAAACGTACTGCAACACCAGATGACAAAAGCTTCGTGGACAACTGGGGACCATCCTTCATTGGGTCGTTCAAAAATTTTGCTGATATCTCTTTTGCTTGATCATAGCAAGCCAGCATTCCCACATTCATGGCCATTCCTCTTAAAATATTTGGAAATAGACCTTTATAAAGAGTTACAATTCCTTCTTCCTTTGAGGTTCGAATTAATGCCTAAAATTAGATCAACGAAGGAGGAGAAGGAGTAAGATAAAATCCCAATTACATGCACCACAAAGCATTCAAAGATATATATCAGATTAATCTCAATCTTCAACCTAACAAGACTGTTGATGTCAATATCAAAATAAGTTCTTACATCCAAAACATGTTTGTAGTTTCTCCGATCTTCCATGGGAGCCATAGAATCTGCTTGAAGTCGAACTAAGGCAATATCGAATGGAGTTCCCATACAAACAGCCAAACTCCCTGACAACATACCCGACATAGCTTTAGCAAGAAACGAAATTGGTTTGCCATCATTGAGTTCTACCATCTTGTCGGATATAGACCTATGCAGACCGATGCGAGCTGTCCCGTACACCATTTGACGCCCGATTGCTGCATCGATTCCAGCATAAATGGAGAAAAAACCTTCCGTGGCAATCATACCTTTCAATAGACTGGGAAATCCAGGAATTGTTTTACCTGGATTTAGTTGTCCAAAAATTTGTATTCGAACCTCACAAACGAGGAGAGCAAAAAGAGTTGAGCAATGAATCTATGCATTTGCAATATTCACCATCATGGAGTTCAAGTCATTCATTTTTACCTTAGCCAAATCAATTGGATGTATTATACATGTTGCAAACGAAGCAGCGCATCCTCCACAAATAAATGGCTCTGCCGTCTTCGCAAAACTTTCCATCTCAATCGAATATATATAGCGTTTTGCCAATGCGGAATCTTCCAAAATCAGATAATTTATTTGGAATCTGGTGTGTCGGAGCAGATGCTGATGCAAGTGGAGTTCGTATTTTTTTCACTTTCCCACAGCCATAGACAGAAAAAACCTTGTGCGGTACAGGCCATTTGTACGATTGGACCACGACATACAACTTAGGACTTCAGAACGTGATTTTTCGGTGACAAGAAAAGCATTGTGCTCTGTTTGTATTCCCTGAATAGGAGGAACAATAAAGTTTAAAGTATTTAGAATGATATATGATGATAGTATCAATACACGTTTCCACAAACAATTCTTTTGCAGCTGCGAACGGTTGACAAATGATTGAGATAGGCTCTCAGAATTGCAGAAGGTGTAACTTGTTTCGATTGAATGATATCTTGGAATGCTGATTCAATTCCCCCAGACATAGTAATTGAAAACCATTCCTTTCCTACTTCAAGAAAACTTTCATAATTATTTCTGCGGTAGTGAATACATCATTAGACTTTTATAATTGGGTCACTTTGGTAATCTCTTTGAGAGTATTCAGATAATGATTTCTTACTTAAAGTATCCACTAAGCGAACGCCTAAACAATTTCATGAACTGTTTTCTGATCTCCAGTTTAGAGTGAAGCTGAAAGGAGTCTTTAAAGATTGAAAATCTTTTAAGATGTATAATCTAAAGCTATACATATATAGTACGTAAGAATTATAACTTTTAGGATGAGGCTAACATGCAAATCTAAAATAGAAAGGTTAAAAACGTATTGCCCATAGTCACTGCAAATCTTCAGGCATACTATCAAATGGGCAGGTAATTGTCAGGAAAGCATTCAGTAATGTCCCGTTAATCACTGTGCTCATTGTCATCTAGGGAAATACTTCCTTACTATTGGCAACGTACATTTTCGCTATATCTTCACAGAAAAAGTATTGGTATGAGGGATGTTGAATTTTCCTGAATATGCAACCCATTGTAATTGGAAAACGAAGTGCTATCATTTGATTGACTGTTGTCCAAGTACTTACGCAAGGTTATCCTAATCCTTTTTTAGTCAAGCTTAATGTCAAATAATTAACGCAGATTTGCATTGAGCGTGGAAAGTCTCTTTTGTCTGGATATTACATATCAAATAAACCTCGGCAAAAAACGAAATACCTGTATCTCCCTGAGAACTACATTTCTATTGAATTTTCAGTAAATACATTATTTTCAGATCCTAAGTCAAAATGCCATGGTGCTTAGCAAATTAATCTCTACCTTCACATACCTTAGCATGAAAGGATAAGGTAGCACTTCATTGCCAAATTTTCAGGCTATGAATTGACTGAACTATCATTTGCGCTTGTGTATCTGAGGCGGAGACGTCACATCAAGATAGCATAGATAAAAAGATCTTGGCTTACGCAGTTTCGTGCCTGACAGCAGTGCTGGAACATGTGCTTCGTTCCCATTTCAAATTTTTGTATTTTCTCGTTATTGAAAGTAAAAAAAATGTCAAATCAAGTAGTAATCTTGATTTAAATTACTAATTCTGGCTTATTCAATACCGTTGCATTCGAACTCCATGTAAGTGATACCGTTACTTGTATGAATATTTTCCATAGAGAACGCTGAGATGTCCCTCTTGAGTTGGATTATGATGTATTGTCAGATATTATTCACACCTTTAGTTCAACAGGAGACATGAAACCCTTGGTTTTGCTCCCACGTTGCTTGTCATCAAGAATCCCGAAGCAAATATCATTAAGACCGTTAACTATGACATTAAGTTGTTCATCCCTGGTCAATATAATTCTTACTTAATTTTGGTGATTTGCAGTATGATTGTGAAAAGTCTGCAGTGTCATGTTAGGTTAATTCAATGGAAATAGTTCTGGCATATTGACGCTAGTTCGAGTTAACATTTTTGAAGAATAATTGCACTCACTCGTAACGAATTGAAGGACGAAGAATAACGCACAGTCCGTTTGAATCAATTGCCTAGTAACAGTACTATTTGGTCCAAATAATAAATTTGTGAAAGAATCATGGTGGTTGGTGGTTTGCAGCCGAAGGAAGTTGAGCCGAAATATGACTTTGCTGATACGTCGAGTGATAGATTGGCTCACACCACCGTATGCTTGCCCATTGTATATGGATCCATAGCGTTCTTCCTAGGGAAAAAGGCTGATGAGTATCACACTCATAAATGGACATTGTACTTAAGAGGACCAAATGACGAAGATCTCAGTCCTGTTATTCAAAAGGTGGTATTTCAATTGCATCCATCGTTTCCCCGACCTGTTCGAGAATTGACTGAACCTCCCTTTGAGGTTACTGAGCGAGGATGGGGTGAATTTGAAGCCCAGCTTCGGATAGTTTGGAAAGATCCAAATGAAAAGGCTATAGTGGTAAGCTTGAAACTTCGGAAGAGATGTAGGATCATTGCTCTTACGTGATATTTATGGAGAAGTAAAAATTGAATTGTTTGATCTTTAAACTTATCCATTTCTAACTTTACGTTGTTATCTTTTCATGCTAACAATTTCATTTTGCTCATTTTCCAATTATGCTATTGCAGGTGAATCACGGAATTAAACTTTATCCACCAGGATCAATCAACATGCAGCCAATTAAAGAGCCAGTAGTGGCCGAAGTTTATGACGAAGTTGTTTTCACGGACCCCAAGGAAAACTTTTTTCAATGTCTTATGCAGATACCTCTTTTGCCAAAAATTCCATTTCGAGATGAAGCCGTCCAATCTTGTGTACAAAGGTTTTCAGACGAAGAAGACTTGCAATTACTTTTAGCGGCTCAGGATTTTCTGAAAAAAGAGTTACAAGGTGTCAAGTCGAGGTTGCTGGGCGTTAACGAAGAGTTAGAGCAATTGACACAACGAGAGAATGATTCTATGTCCTCACGACCCATGGCAACGAGCAATCCTGCTCCATCAACCGGACTTCCAACCGCTGGTCCAGTAAGCTCCAACCCCATAAACTCTACAGCCACACCTTCTTCAGGTAACTTTACTAAAGTAACTCCCACAGTTGGAAAATAAACTCATGAAAGGAGCCATTCGTGATTCAAGGAAGGTATGAGTCGTGCCACAATCCATGAGATTGATTCTTGATTTACTTGTGCACGTCCACGACAAAAATCACGTGGGCAGGGTGAAGCATTCATTTCGCGTTGCTGTACGGAACTATCGTGTTGCAAGCTTCAACTCAAGTGGAAAATCGCTCTCGAAGTAGTTACAAGAGACCCTTTTTGCCACTTACACCCTTTTTGATGCTCTGGAGTTGGGCAAGTTTGTATCCTATAGGGAGGAGTATTGATTATGTGGCCTCGGCAATTTTCACTTTTTTGCATTTGAAAATGCTACTGTGTAAGAGTAATGCTTAACGTTCGCTTTATAGTTAAAATTTCGTATACCTTTACCTTTTGAAACAGCAATTGAATTTTTTAATTTTTTTTTAGCAATTAATGACTAGATAATAGGTTGAACAAGCCTAAGAAAGACTTAGATATCCATCCCCACGACAAGTACAACACTGTTTAAACTCCCATACCAGGATGAAGTCTAACCATTCTCATTGATTTCATTGACTCTCCTTCCTTAAGCAGAAAAAGGTTTTAACGCTTCTTGAGCCCTTCCAACGCTCATCGCACGAATGCTATCTCCTTCACCAATAAAACAGAACAGCAAATTTAGTGCTTCGGGAAATGTTTTTGGCAGAATATCAAGGAAAGCAATACCAATGTAAGTTAAGGCATTTTTATTCTAGAGGGAGGTCCAAAAAAACCATTTCTGGAACCAGTAAAATTGATTTTCCCAAAATATCAACTTCATGAGCTTATCAAATTCAAATAACTACCTACAAAGAGGAAGTTCACTCATTTGGGGAAAGTGTTCAGACATGATTTGAAACAATTGATAATTTTGAGGCAATTTCAGTATTTGGAGGTGCATTTGACGTGCTCAAAATTTTAAAAGTTACCAAACATAATTATTGAATCCAAAAGTATTTGGCTTATGCTTCACGACTCCCCAAAGCCAATACATAATTTCATCAGTCACAACATTTGACAATTAAAGGATGTATAATAATTTAATTGGATTTATGAATCACATAGGTAGTGCCCTGCAATTTGAGCCAGTAATCCTAAGTCAACTAAAAGCCATGAAAAATAAAAATGTGCCCTACCTTAGTGAAACAAGCTCCCAGAGAGAGGCACATTTCCTTAACATTTATTGCTGGAGCAGTTCGGATCCAGTTTGGACTGATCATTGCCAAACTACTTAACAATCTTTTTCAAGGATACGACAGATATCAGGAGCTTATCACATACATACATATTGGATACAAGACTAATAGAGAATCAATGAGCCAGTCATTATCATCAAAATCAGGTAAGGAGCTTACATAATATATTATACAATCCTAGAAGATAATATTTTATGATTTAAGTTGAACACACCACATTATTCTATAAATGAGATTAATTCAAGAGACGTTACTTTGTACCAACATTTGGAGTCGTCCAGTGTTGCTACTACACGCTAATCTAAATGACAAACATATCAGATAAATTAACACATCCAAAAACAACAAATGACAATGAAAATATTTGTTGTTTTTTTTCGTTCACAAAGTTTAGATGATAATAATCAAAGATCTCTAAATTGACGGTGATAATAAAGCACATGTGTTTCACAAATTTTATCCAATTAAAATGTTTAGCTCTAAATCAAAAGACAGTTGGCATGCTTGCATAGCCAGGAGATAACGAATAAAGTATGATCTAAATAAATATTATCATAATGCAAAATTAGTCAGTCAAGACTCCAATCTTTCACAATTAGAAGGCAAGAGTACTTTTCATAGTTTCCTTAACATAGGACATAACGTTTCTATCTCAATTCTCACATTCAGCAGGTTACATTAAACAACAAAATATGGAAGATGAAGGCTATCAACATGACCATCATGTAAAGGATTGCTCATTACATGAGAACTTATATTAACTTTAGAATGAGACAATCCCAGAAGTGTGGAATGGCGGGTAGATACATCCTCAGGGGAATATTCAGACTTGAAACACCACATGAATGGTGCTTTGCCAGCAGAAGCTATATATTCTAGATGAGAGAGCAAATCTTTAATATGTAACTTTTAACTGAAGGAAAATTTGCACGAATTCATGATATATATACCAGGACAACAAAGTGCTTTGTTTCTCGCAATCAATGGGAACGGGTTGCCTAGCAAGCGGACTCAACACACAAATTATCATGCTTACTTGCAAAAGACAAAATGGAATCTGTTACAGATAGGCTGGAGCACAGTCCTTGAAAAAGCATGTTAACAGACTTCTAAACCTACAATGTGAAGAGGGTACAGTTCAATCACTCCTTGTTTGTAAAGATTCACAGCAGGTTCCCGTGGTTACAAGAAAGAATGTTTAATGAGACATTCAGATGACAAAGCATGTTTTCAGAAGTAGACCGTTAGTCATTCGTTGATAGTCATTAACCATATCACAAGGACGATATCTCAATTTGATCAATCCTGTTTGGCACGTACAATATTTGTGAGGGCTTTTTCAATTTCTTTGTTATTTTACAAATTCACATCATACGGATTGAAAAATTACCCGAGAGATTATAACTTGTTTAAAACCATAAATTTGACAAAAACTATAATAAGAAATTCCATGACATATTATCTACACTACTAAACATTCGATCTGGCCGGTCTTAACTCTTAACCATTGTGCATTTTGTTAGTACAGTAATACTCGAGAAAGTGATCGAGTACGAGTACAGAGGAGAGACTAAAATCAATAGGGATGTAGCTAATTCTAACGGTACCTGATTATGGTAAAATATCTACTTTTTTCCAGAATTATAAACTAGAATGTTGTCCAGACTTTCAGTTGTAAACTTTAGAATATTTAACACAATTGTCATTCAAATGCTACTGAAATGTGGATAGATCTAATTGCAATATTAATCTGCAACTAAATGAAATTCCTTCAAAACAATGAAGAAATTAACATTATTCCTTTAAATTGAGGAAGCAGATCTTTTGTGCTTCTTAATCTGAATTCTAATTATAACTGGTTTAAAAGGCACTAATTGTATGGATCAATAATATTGTTGTATGTTTGGGATGATTCTTATTGTATTAATCCTTCATATATCTCATTTTTTAAACTGTCAAACACGTAAAGAATACATTTATAAAGTTATAAAAACAACAGTATTTATTTTCCACCAACAGCTTTATTTTGACTTTTTCACCAACAATCTTTGATGTCCCAATAACTGCAGCACCAATGACTTCTACAACAATAGCGCAATAAGAAGTTAAAAATATGTCTTTAAACAATAGCTTTAATGGGGGGAAAGAAAATTACTACCTTTACACCTTTATAATGCCAATGCTAATTCAATGGTATAATTTACTTTAAGTTCTGTGATGTTGAATGCAGCTGTAGATTCCAATGTCATGTTAGGTCAAGTATTAAAACTTAAATATTGTGTCATGCAAAATACTTAACTCTGCGGAGCAAAGCAAGCACTAACTACTAGTTATCTAACAAAAAATGATCGTTATGATTGACTTGCAATGTTTATGCATCAACTAAGCAAAATCGCAAAAGACAATTAGCTTGCGTCGTTTCAATACTCACAAAGTATTTACAATAGAATCAATTATAGAAAATAAGTGTCGCCTGATATCAGCATTTAGCAGAGAATTACAACTGCAAAGGCACAATGGTACATCAACACCACAGCTTTGGCGGGTGCTATGAATTCCTTACCCTGCATTTTCTTTGTTGTCTCATTTCCCGATACAGATTTCAATAGAGTTGAATATGCCAATACGTTCATTGCTATTTGATCAAGTCTCACTGAACGTTAATTGAATCACGTTTGAACGATTCCCTTTATTTGAAGGTTATTTAATAGCGAGGTCTTTATCTTGGGTAAAAGGAGTGCGTCAGTTTCAAGGAATGCAGCTATATCCGGGTCTTCATTCAAATTGTGACAGTGTTCACATCTTTGAATAGTAAAATGAGTGATAGCCAGTTAATGAAACAAAGTGCTTCCATAGTTTCAACAGCAATCGCAGTGCGTCAGATTCCGCAAGTAGAGCTAGAGCTTCATGAAGTGACTTATGCACCGAAGTTGGCTTCGGCCGAGAAAAATGGTAGCAGTAAGGAAATGAATCGTAAAGTGGTGCTCTCAAAAGTGTCAACCAAAATACGCCCGAATCGATTGCATGCTTGGATAGGGCCAAGTGGGAGTGGAAAAACTTCTCTACTCTCTGTTGCTGCAGGGCTGGTTGACTCTCAAGATATTATGGAAAATTCTGTCATTACCGTAAATGGAGAAGAAGGTCGAATTCCAAAACGTCTCGTTGGTGTGGTATGGCAAGACGATTTGATGCTGCCCAATCTAACGGTAGAAGAGACAATATACTTTAGTGCAAGGCTAAAAACGCCTCGTCAAGTTTCAGACCAGGATGTCTTTACTACTGTTCAAGAAGTTATGCATGATTTAGGTATTTTTCATGTACGATCAAGTCTTGTTGGGAATTCCTTAAATGGTGACGTTCGAGGAATATCCGGCGGCGAGCGCAAACGCGTCTCTGTTGCTTCTGAGCTGGTTGTCAGACCTCCTCTCTTACTACTTGACGAACCGACATCTGGTTTGGATGCGACGTCCGCTCACTCATTAGTTCAGACACTGAAGACCTTGGCAAACGCTGGTCACTCAATTGCTATGGTGATCCATCAACCCAGGACAGAGATTTATGGCTTGTTTGATCACCTTCTACTCTTGAGTAAAGGAGAAGTGGTGTATAACGGACCGCCTGGTGGAGCTCGTGCGCATTTAGAGGCTTCTGCATCCGTCATTCCATTGCCGCCAGAAACTGGTATCGCAGATTGGATTATGGATACGATATCCTTTGACGAAACTAGATTAGAAAGTCGCGTCTTACCAAAACATTGGGTAGAATCGTGTAAAGATAAAGAAGATCCTGTCATAGATGTGGATACGAAGTTGCATCGTCGACCGTCACTTGCAGACTTACGAAAATACCCAAAATTTGAAACTAGCGCTTGGATCCAACTCAAATTATTGATTCAACGTACACTGAAGCAGCAACGCGGGGAACGGTTAACCAGAGTAGCTATGATGCTTACTTTTTGCTACGCTTTTTTCACGAGTTTATTTTGGTGGCAGATCCCTGATGATACCAATCGAATTTACGAACGGAACTCCTTACTGTTCTTTATGCTTATTGCACAATCCAATCAGATTGTTATTGCCAGTATGAACACATTCGCAAGAGAGCGAGCCCTACTACGTCGAGAGCGTTCCAAGAAAATGTACGGCGTCTTGCCATTTTTCATAGCGAAAACATTGTCAGACATGACAAACAACGTTCTTATGCCCATGATTTACGGGATCGTTGTTTACTGGACTGCAAATTTGCGACCTACAGCGCCTGCCTTCTTTATGTTTGTCCTCTCATTTTATCTAACTCTATCTACTGCTCAGGCAATGGGACTCTTCCTAGGCATTGCGATTCCTAACACTCAAATTGCGCTGACACTGGCTCCTGCAATAACTTTATTCTTTATGATATTGGGTGGGTTTTATATACCTATACCCAATATTCACATCGGAATTCGATGGGCAACATGGCTTTCCTTTGCCCGGTATGGATATTCATCACAAATTGTAAATGAATACTCCAATAGAATGGTCCCATGTTCATTGAGTGGCGTCGCCGTAAGCATTGGGGGTAGTGACGAGTGTCCCCTACCAGGTGAAGACGTGTTGCAAAGTCTCGGAATTGATGGCATATCCACTAACTATTGGTTCAATATTGGGATGATTGTTTTGCTGCAACTATTTTTTCGAATCACAGCCTATCTCCTGTTAAGACGCTCAAAATAAGTATAAAGTATGATATTTACATAGAAAATATTGATATGAATACGTTGAGATGTAGTCTGTAATTTTTTGACATTTTAAGGCCAGGTGTTGGATGTCCCATTAGTTGAATACTTTTTACCCAGAAAATAATGCTTCAGTTTGGTAATATTCACGAAAGATCGGATCACACATGACTGCAATCATTGGAACAAAAGCAATGACATCATCAGCAAATTGACAAATTTTTCAAGCAGCCATAGCTTTTATGTCATGAACGTATGCATCACGCTAGATGAGAACCCACACCAAGGCAAAAACTATTAGGATGTGATAAACCATTCAAAAAGAATGTTATAGCAAACAATGCATCTAGAGATACAAAAAATACAAAATAAGACAAAATGAAAATTACGACTTTTGAAACTGGCATAGGATATTTTTATAAAATAGATAATTAAAAAGACCAAATTGAAGTATTTACGATACGGTTCATTTAGAATCATGTGGTTACTGAAGAACTGTACAGTTTGCCATCAAAATTTCAATGTTAAAGAAAAAATAACATTGCTGAGTTGTTTCATTCTAAGGAGGTTGTAATAGTATTTGACACACTACGTTCATTTGCGATAAGTTTTATTTCCAATTAACCTAAATTTACTCTAACCTTTCAAAAAAAACAGAAAAGGATGATGAAATCAATTTTTGATAACTTGAGAGTTAAGGTAACAGTTCACAATGCAATCACAGAAAAATGAAAATTGAAGCTGTTTGCAATTTGCTAGGAACCCTAAATTTAGTGTGCCGCAGTAAAGACAAATGTCGCATTCAGCAAAGCAATCTTCAAAACGTCAAGAATTGATTGGATACGCAAGTGCCAATGTTGAATAGTCCTCGTTTAAACTGATTTAATTTATTGTTGAAATGATTTGGGATGCTTCTAATTACAGGTTATTATAGCTAAAAGGAATACTGGTCTTGCTCATTCATTAATATACAGTGTTGTCTTCTCTTTATTTGTTCTTCTCCTGTCATTCATGTTACCTATAAAGTGGTTCACAACTATAAGTGATACCTTCTAATAGCCTTCCTATCACGCACTATTTTGTCCTTTAAATTCCCTAGAAATGTAACCACGCACTTTTCAAAAATCTCTGCACAGATAAAATGGGATATTGTATCGATGTGCCTAGTCCACGCTCCGGAAGAATCATTTTCCGCCAGAAAGCTAGTGCCAATGCTGTTGATACAAACCACAATTGGATATTCACGGAGACACAAGACTCTCTAATTACAAAATATATGAATCTAAGCCACCTACTCAGCATTGTTGTTGGATAAGGGAATGCTTTTGCTTGCTTTCCTAATCCAACAAGTAGAATATATTTACCTGGTGATACAGATTCAATTCTTTGTGTCCCTTGTCCAATCATTTTCATTGAAGACAACATCCCATTCTTTCTCATCAGCCTTTGATTCAATTTCATACAGAATGACTCAGTTTACGATATAAAATTCTGTCACCCTCCACATTTTCTTGGATACAGCCAAAGTACCTCTGTTAATATACTTTGATGACTCTCCCACTTTTGCAATGTCTCTACGGGAGTGTTTGACTAGATAATTAAAGCATTCCCACTCCCAGACCTATACCTGGATAGTATAGCTTTGTCAATTCTGTCCATTCCGTCAAGTGATAACTCAGTCTTTTTTGTGAGAGCTCCAGGAGTGTCATTAGCATGTATGGATTCAGTAATGTAAGAGGATTAAACTTACTGGCAAGAAAGCGAATGATCCACGTGGTGTGAGAATTTTTTGGACAGAGCAACGAGCTCTGGAGTTTAGAATCCATTGATGGGAGATTAGGAAACCCTATATAGATGAAGAGATCAGTGCGAGAGCTGAAGGAGTCAAGAAAAGCTCCACACCATTGGTTTGAATGACTTAACCAAACAAGGAGTTAAACTTGAACCTAATTCAGCTACTTCCTTGGATAAGACAGAGAAGTTATATAGACAGGGTGTTTTAATGAGAAACGAAGATTCAAATTCTTAGGACTTTGAAGAGATGATACTAAATTCATTTTTCGAGGGATCTTTGAAAATAAATGCAAGTTAATGTAGAATGCTACAAGTATGAGTGAGCATTTAACTCGTAAGTCCATTTAAATGTTTGCATACATTTGACAAATTGCTTAACCCACTCTTTATCCCGCAATATAAATTAAATTCTTTACAAACCATGTAATGGTATTCGCTATAGATCTCATTTTGAGACAAAGAATCCTAGCTTGATGCTTAGGTACAACATTTCCGTGTGGAATTAGTACGATCTGGGTGATTGGACCTTGCTACATGCTAAATCCTAATGCTATTCAAGATCAAGAGCGAAGAAGAATATACACTATTTTATAATTAATGATTCCAAACTCTGAACATTGAGCCATGTGATCGTAAGGGTCATTGACTTCGTTAACGAAAGTCCGTTAAGTATTGAAACCCTTTTGAATACAACATGCCGTGTGCGAGCTAAGCAATTCCTAATATTTCAAGAAGAAGAAGAAAGGAAAAAATACAATTTTATTTATTGATCAATGCAAATTCTCAACATAGAGCTTGACCATCATCATTGAGCTCCATGATGACAGTCCTTAAAATGTATTTAACCAATTCATTGATCTGTTAGCCGGAGAAATACAAGAATTTTCAATAGTGTCCCACACAAGAAACCATGCCCTCCTTATCACTTTTATTTTGGATAATAGTGGTTAGGTTTCGTGAAGATATGCTTCTTGATATATCACTTTGAAGTAATAGTCAGTTCCTTAAATGTTTTGTTACGACGTAAAAGGTTAGGTAAAATCAAAAGCATTGGAATTACGTGGCTTATTTGATACGTTATTTAGGATTCCATACAGTAGTTTATCTAGTAGTTCCTTGCAACCTTGATGGTGATCGAACCCATATTTAATATTTGCAACCTGAAACATGATAGCAATCATATCACGATTGCTGATATTGCGATTTCGGATATCGCTCATGTTGATGCTCTTCTTGGATAAGAGCCGATCATGGACCTTGCAGACTTCAGTAATTCGGAAACAGAAAAAATCTAGAGTGTGTCTCAACGAAAAGAGGTCGCCACAAGGATACCAATTTGGTGACATTACAAAATCAATCTTGGGCAAGACAGCCAATGCGCTTACAGGGGATTCTAAGGAATATCAATTTGGAGACATCACCAAGGGATTGAAAAAGAAAGCCGTCGATGCTATTAAAGAAGTGAGTGGAAAGGAAGACTATGAATTTGGCGATTTGACGAGAGCTCTAGATAAAAAAGCAAAGATGAAGGTAGCTGAATTCACTGGGAAATCTGACTACCAAGTTGGTGATATTACCAAAGAAATATTTCGTCGACTTGGAGAAGGTGAGTATAAAGTCGAAGACATTGTTTTCCTAGTCAAAGTTCTAGCTACGTTGGGTGCCGATTTCAGCCCTCTTGCTAGTGTTCTGCCAGCTAGACTTCTCCTAGAATTGATGAATTACTCGTTAGCTCAAGATGTCGGCAGTAGGATACTAGAAACAGTGACACAAGCCTTGGATAAACGATTCAAGGAAGCCATAACCGGAGACGCGAACTATAAATTAGGTGATCTTACGAAGAAGGCATTTATGACCTTCATAGGAAAGGATGGTGGTGAATATCAATTTGGAGATCTTACCAGAACTGTTGCTCAAAAGCTGAAGGAAAAAGATGGGAAGAACTTGGGAATGATCATTGATGCAGAAATCGTAAAAGAATTAGACCAGTGGGATACTGCGCTGAATCTAGAGGATGGGAGAAATCCTGAACTACGCTGAGAGAAATTTTTATGGCTGCAATTATCGGTAAGCCATTCGCGAACTTTTTAGTTCGTCGTTTTGCTACCAAGTTGATATGGATATCCCTTCATGTACAATATTTGGGCAGGTGCAACAAGAGAGAAGGAGCACCACATGGAGACAGTGCTGGATACTTTCACTTGTTATAAGTCTAATTTATACTTAGTTCCATTCATGGAAAGACTAGACGACCTGAATGCCACAGTATTCTGTCCCATTCAAGACATCGTTTACAAGTTGACCTGATTACACGATATAGACACACTTCTGGTGATTCACAATTGGTAGAAAAGAATATCTGCTTCATGTCAACTCCATTTGTCTCCTTGATCCTGCTAAATGCGCATCAGAATCGGCGAATAGTGTGCTCAGAACAAAAGCTTGACTCAATAAAATCTCGATTTCAGTGTCTCCCCAGTCATCAGTGGGCAGGCGTTGCATAAATCCAAAAAGTTCATCGAATTCCATTGATTGCAATTGAGTCGAAAACTGACATAAAAAAGCAGCACATACATATACGTGGAAATTTGAGAAGCCACCGTCACCCTCTGAAATATATGTGTCCCAAAGTCGTTGTACACATTTGGGATTGAACTCTCGCAGTAACAAACAATTCATCCATTTGAAAGAAAATTGCATAAACTCGATTCCGACTCTTTTGAGGTAGCTTGTTAAATCTGCATCAATTCGAGTTACAAGCTCTTCTAATCGCATTACCATACGCTGTACACCTGGCTGGTCAGATGTATAGTGATCTTGTATTCCCGCCAAAAGATTCGTTAGACACCAATAGCAATCGGCTTCCACCTAGACAAAACGAAGTAATTGGTGAGAAGAAAGTAGAACAAGGCAGTTAAATAACAAGGGTAACCATAATGGAAACAATTAGATGATAAGAATCTCACCTCCTCCATCATTTCCTCGGTTACTTGGTTCATGACAGAGCCATTTAGTATATCATCCATAGACGATTCTTGAAAATAGTTAGCCAGAAAAACAACGATAAGGGGAGTTGCGAGATCGTTAATACCTTGTACGTAACTGGACGCCGGATGACGCATCGCCCAGACAAAAAGAAGGCGACTAAGTGCCTTTCGAATTCTATCGTTGCGAAAGAGGCCAACCTCTGGTGCCGTTCGTGGTACGTCAACAAGAACTTGTCGAAGCGTCTCTTGCTCTTGAACCGTCCGAACATCATCGTCGATATCATAATGTTGCAATATAGCATCTTTATACTCAGCCCTCTTGCGAGCAAGAGTCTGAGTCCGACGGGCGTTGTTGGTAGGAAGATAACCCAAAAGTATTTTCCATGCCTGAGCACGATGTCGGGGTGGAATACCATTCCAGCAAAGCGTTCTCAGATCTGTCATATTGACAATATCAGAAAATAGAACTGCATCCAATTGACGATCTTTGTAGGTTTTAGCAGGTTTGATATCAAAGTCTGCTTTTGGAAGGGTGGCCTTGAGTTCTGCGCTTGGCTCAGGATCTGGATCTTGTTCCAGCGCTAAAGAAGGGAAATCCAAGAGGTCATGTCGAGTAGGCTTTGATACAGATGGAGTAGGAGCTGGAGTAGCCATGGGTGTCCCTGTAGGTGTACGACTTTCCGGAAGAGGTGGCTTCCCTACAGAAAACTCAAAATAAGATCTTCCAATATTTGTTGCTCCTTCATTGAAAACCGAATCGTTTGATGGAGGTGCTGCATCTGATATTTCAGCCACTTCTTCTTCCGCTATGCGAAGACTACGACGAAGAAAGCCAGGTAATCCCTTCGGTTGAGTAGACATGGAGATATCTTCTTGGATCGACAATAAGTGTAGTTCGTATTTATTCCAGATTATATGAGAATATGAAGCAATGCTGTTGGAAGTCAACAAGTGATTCTAATCAAAACACCAGAGCGGTGTTAATGCTGAGATATAAATGAATTGATGACTGATTTGAGTTGCCCTTGCTCTCAAGTCAAAGTTACAACAATGTCCAGGATTGTTCGACTTTCAAATGCATCCACTGTTCCTGCAAGAATACCAGTACTACTAGTACTTCCAATTATTGAGGGAAATGACTAACAGTGAAATTGAAACTAGAGATGTCTACTTGTAATACTAGATGTTTTCAGATGACAACATGTCATTATATAAAATTCATGAAGTACCCACATGAAATACATATAGTGATGCAAACATAAGGAAAGACTGCCTATGCAAAATGGTTCCATTCATAGAGTCAATTTCGAATCCAATCTCTGGGAAGAAACAATACTTCAATAGAATGACGTGAAGTTTTTTGCACTCCTCGAACTCCTTCCTCTCTCATGTAGAATACAATTCTGTCCGTCATTAGAAATCAGTGATTTTTTTCTTTACTTGACTTTGAAGGCGAAACATGTTGCCTGTGTTCTCTCGTAGGTTTGTCCGAAACATGAATATGCCATCCGCTTCATTTCATGGTAAAAGGACAATCCAACCGGGAAAACGGGATGAAGAAGATCAACGTTGTTTATTTGATGATTCATCTGACGTAAGTAATTGTAATTTTCCATAATGAAATCAACAACTTTTTGATTAGCATCCTTGAATTTTTTGCAGGAGCTGGAATTGCATATCGTACAATTATCAGAAAAGTCTACAAAAGGTCATCAACGGAATAAGCTACTTACTTTCTCAAATTAAGAGCAATTGAAGCTGTTATATTTGCTAGAGGACTATAACGAGCAAAATATGTGGTGCGCTACAGTATGTTTTGTGAGACCTTTATATTGAAATTGGTATGACTGGAAAATAGGCCATTTTATGTTGTAATCTCAATACATTTGTGTTGTCACTATTGTCCACAGACTTTTTACGTGGGACAAAAGCATGGATGTTTCCATTGGAATGCTTCCTTTCTCATTCATAGCATTTCATTTCTTACCAAATGTAAGTTAGTGTTTAGGAGGTTTCCCAGAAGTTTAGTTCAATTTTTTATTTTTTGGATGATAATTTTTCTTCTGGATATATTCACACTGTTGTCATGTTCTTTGCCTATTTGATGATGACACTTAACTACTGGCATACGGCGTCAATATGTAGACATGAGTAACATATAATGAAAGCATAGTCACAAATTGATTCACAGCAGATAGCCATTACGGTGCAAAGTGGAATTTCATAAAAGAAATTAGAGAGAGAAAAGACATCAAATTCGATTTTTTGTACGTGAATAGATTTGTAAGCCTATTGAATAATTGGACTCTTACAATTCCTTGTTCTATTGGCATTTTAAAAATTCATTGCCAACTTATTCCATTGATTTCCTACATTTATTAGAATTTCATACCGTGAATTAATTTCCTTAATTATCAGCAAACATGTCTCTGCAACATACATTGCTTACAATGCAACCTTATACTTTTGTCTACAATATGATTTTCTCTGAGCTTTTTGTAGTATGGTATGTGATGTTTAAACTCAAACTAGATATGAAGGATATTTCATTTAATGGCTTTTCAATGAACGTAAATCTTTTTCCTCAAAGCGTCTTCTCATCAAAATGTTTTCAAATGATTGTTAACATTGCCTCATCACCTAAAGCATGCGTACTCTGCCATTAAATAAAGGATACAAGTCTGGTTAGTTCACAGTTTCTTGTTCACCATAATGTAATCCTTATTGATGAAGATTGAGTCGAAGCAATCCAATTCTTTTGCAGGGATCTGACGTATTATGCGATGGTTACCATTGAACTGAAAGAAAGTCCTTATTTCATTTCACATCATGTCATCGGATTCAAATTCCAATCAAGGTTGTCCTGTGGAGCATAACAAAGCTGAATCAAAATCCAAGTCAGTGGGTTGGCTTTCTTTGTTTCGCAGCACTCCCGTTCTACCGACAAATGCTGATGTTACGCCACAAACATCTGCTACATCCAGCTGCCCCGTGAAGGAAGGTGATGTTCTGAATATGACTTCAGGATGTCCTGTAAAGCACGACGACGGTACTGTACTGCCACCTTCATTGGAGGAAGCAGCTCGCCATGCACAATCTCCCCATCCAGATCAGCGCATCCCTCTCTCTACACATCGAGTTATTTCGAGCATACCCAGAGCTGACGATGTTGTAGACCTACCTTTTCATCAACCAGCAGAAGTTGTAACTACTGAGAACTCTTCTGCTTCTAATCCAATTAGGTGGGTCTATCCAAGTGAACAGCAGTTTTACAATGCAATGAAACGTAAGGGCTGGGAAGGGGTGGACGAAAGGACTATTCCTGATGTGGTAAGGATTCACAACGCTGTCAATGAAGGAGGGTGGTCACAAGTACAAAGGTGGGAACAGATTTTGTACCAAAATTCTAATCCACGTCTAGTAAAGTTTGTTGGACGTCCTAAAGATACGTCCCCCCGCGCTTGGTTTCTGACAAACATCCTTTGGTATAGACCGCCTTTTGATCGCCACGATTGGTACGTGGACGCCGGATCGCATCGAGAGGAATCACCACGTCGCTACGTGATAGATTTTTACGAGGGGACGGATTTGAATAGGAATGACAGGGATTTTATTTCGTTTATTACAAGTCGTTTCGGTGGATCTCAAGAGAAAGGAGTGCCTCCAAGTTTGTTACCCTCAATATATCTAGACGTACGACCAGCTATTGATTCGCCGAAGATTATCTTTGATCGTTTCAAAATGTTTGCAATCAGTGCATTTCCAGGAATTTATGCTGCAATAGTTTCTCGCCCACCCACACTTTCTAACGGTTCAGAAGTCAAACCGAGGGAAAACAATCAGACTCCAAAATAGGAAAAAAGTTTAGAAGTGTAATCACTTAATTCCAGTAAACAGTTGAAGAATCTTAATTTATATTTAGAGAATCAAAACAACTCCTTATCCCGCCTTTTCAAGCCATTCGTGGAATTGGGTGCATAGAATTACTTTCATGACACAACTATTTTCTTCATCTTGCAAATGAACAATGACAGGATTGTAGACACGAAGAATTAATCCGATATGATTCATGGGAGATTGCTCCAAGAGTACCCAACAGCGAGAGGATTCCGGATGATCATCTTCATATGCCATACAAGGAAAGGCCAAATATCTACCCCACAAAGTAGATGAAGGTAAAGTAGGTTGTCCTTCAATTGAAAGTTCCCACAAATTCAAGTCGACAAACGGTTTGTTTCTTCGGGGATCCTGAAGCGATAACCTCGATTGTAATCGAAGAATATCAGCGTTTCGCTCTGCGCGGATTGTATGTAATCTCTGCATCAAGGGGCCCGGTGTGGTTTTCTTTTTGGAGGCAGCTCTATTGCTCTTTTCTCTAGAACCAAGGCCTGCCTTGGAGAGAGATACTTGCTTGTGTCGATGAAATGTGGAAGATGCATTTTCCTTGAGTTCTATTGAGTTTGTCACAACCTTGGTAAACACATTGGGGCTGAAAGACTTTTGGGGTGTTGATTTTTTCAAGGAGTGATTTAAGAAACTATTTTTTAAGGAGAACGGAGCACGTGAAGTCACCGCGAGTTGAAGTGGTAGTCGACCATGAGTAAGATGATCCTTACCAAGTTTTGTTGATGACGCTTTGACAGTTTGTGAATTTATTAGATCCTTGAATATTGAACCTTGACTATTTGCCACCCAATGGTGTGGACGTGATCCTACAATCGAAGTCGAATCCTCTTTCGAGATTGGCTGTGGAGACACCAGTGAAACTTTGTTGGTTTCTAATGATTGACTTTTAAGTCCTTTTCTCATTGAGGCTGCTAACATTTTCTTTCTTGTTCGTTCCAAATCTTTGTGAATGACTTCATTCTGCGAAAACGATATCGCAACATTTTTCTGCTTTCTTTCCAAAATTCGTTGTTGCTTGCGTCTTCTTCGATCAGTCTCCTCTTCCCATTCATCATTATTATTTGGCCAGTCTTGCGAAAATAATAATGGTTCCTTTACATCCTTTGCATTAATCGGTTTGTTGGTGGAGAGAGCATTGATATCTGAATTTTCGCCAATGTTGAAGTGATCTAAAGAGGAGCTCTTTTCGATCAAAAGAAACTGTCTTTTCAGCTCTCTAAAGGGACTTTCATCGTCTTGACTATTTTCTACCGTCTCAAAATTCTTTGTACATTGCGACATTACTTTGATGATGATTTGATCGAAAAAGTATGAGAAAGATGGCGCAAAGAGGTATTGTTGCTTTTGCAGAGTGTATATATACATAATGAAAGTCGACTATAAGTAAGGGTGAGTGCCGGAGTGGTTAACGGGTTGCACTTGAAATGCAATGGCGCAAGCCTCGCAGGTTCGAATCCTGTCTCACCCGCAAGTCAATCTTTTCCTCCAAGAAATATTTTACCATTTTTTAAATTACATTTCCCAGAATCCAACTCCCAATGTCATCTTTCCAAATTTTATTTTGGCTAATGAGTCTGCCTGATTAATCTTTCTCTAGAAGTAGGATGGATAAAAATCCATAATAAAATGAGTTTCAAAACATCATAGGAACTTGATATCATGATCTAGTTATCCTAAAAAATCGGCTGGGATATCAAATTCCTCTTAAAACCTAGAGTAACTTTACATAAATGCTGAGATCATATATATTGTTGCATCAAAGGAAAAAATGGTACCTTGCAAACTAGCAGTCATCTTTTCATTGAGCGGCCTATAGAATTTTACAGCAATTCTACTGATAGGTTTGCTGCTATGGCTTAGTGACTTTGAAGCACAAGCTGAACCTTACTTCAGATCTTTCCCTGTAAAGCGGGAAATTCATGCAAACAGATGAGTTAAAGAAGAGTGTGAGCTTTGAGTATAGAATGGAAACACATGCAATTATCATGACACATGATGAAAATCTCACCAGGTACTCTCCTGAAGGTCGCTGGTATAGAGTGCAGGAGTGACGTGAAAACTTCATGATTAGAGAGATTATCTTTGCTATTCATTTGACAATCATTTCACTCTGACAAAAGGAGATTTGATCATCAATGCATCAAGTGGTTCCGCTTTTGTGTGTGCATCATTTGGAAACCACTCCAGTCACAAGCTTCCCGCAGCGTCTAAGATGGAATGTAGGAGCTGTACTCTCATGAGTATGCAATATTTGCTAAGCCTACTTTTGATACATGCTAGAGTTAAGTATAATCATCAGAGAAAAATCAATTCATGCTGAGGCAAGCTGGTCCGGACTTTCAGTGCAACTAAACAGTTATCAGAATTTCTGTCTAGTTAACAGCTGTCTTCTGGAAATTCCTGCTTCATTCAAAATGACATTTGCAAGAAAATGACTGTACAATGTTGATATATCAGTGTGGAGCACAACAGTTAAACCTAGCACCATCAACAATTCAACTGGGGTTGCTTGTTGACTATAAGCATGCATCAGAAAAAGGGGCATATATATATGGATATTCAATAATTATCGATGAGTGCCTTATTTCTTGCTAATGTAAAAGTGAAGCAGTATTGCTCTAAGCAAAAAAGAGGCAGAATATGGCATAATTTACCTTCAACACAGCCGTTGCTATTGGAACCTTTCACGTATTCCCCTTTACCGCTACTACTTCATACACACACAGATTGACTCTATTCTGTGAAAGTGGATTCATTTAATCCAACCCAATATCATCTTTTTACCTTCTGCAACATCTTTGTAGCACAAAATTGATTCTAGAACTCGTTTTATTGGCCAAACATTCTTCCTCTGTGCCACCCATACTTAATTATTTTCTGCAAAATATAGAGGGGTAATTGCACTCATACAGCTCATTCTCAACTTAAACAGGAAAATAGAATATTGATCAAGCTTCTATCAAATGAAAATCGAAATCCAGCGAAAGGACTTGTAAAACCTGTTTATTGAGATAGTACATCCTCTCCAAATACGTTATAATTTTACCCTATGATTAACGTTTTCTTAACCAGTGAAAAGGACTATCTGCTCATTTGGACCCAACACATTACTCTTCTTTCTGTTAACCTGGGGATGGCAAACGTTGGTCGTGCGGCTGTAGTTTCGACCAAGGACCTCAATCAACAAGATTATTTTGATGAAAAGGATGTTAGGTGTCTTTTATGTGGTGCCATACAATGTGACTGGGTAGCTTTTTTGAGAAGAGGAAGTAAAGAAACTGAGAAGGAGTATTCGACGGAACGTGAAAGTGTAGATAACCAAACCCTGCACCATGTTACCTACAGACTAATCATCGATCCGGAATATGGAGTTTGTGGGAAAGGGAATCAAACTGAAATAGCTTCATGTGTGGCAAATCATGGAGTACATAGCAATTCAAAATCTAGCAATCAGTCATTTTTGTGAAAAAGTGTGATGCAAGGGAACTCTTTTTTATCAACTGAAATTCTTCGTCTACATCTCCACATCACTATCAAGTGTCATACTTTTTTACGATGTACTAACATCTATGACAGAGTTTTGGGTTAATGTATGAAACTTGATTGTAGAAACACACATTTTGTTAATCCACGGAAAATTCCAAATGAGATTCAAAGCTGAACTCGCTTCAGAACAACTTCATTTATTATACTCATTGATTGGTCCAATTTCTAAAATATCTTCTCAAGCTGTTATATATCTAGACCCTGAATATCTAAGACTCTCAAGTCGAGATGCCGATGGAATATCTTGTTTTGCCGAGTTGAAAACTCATGGTGGCATCTTTCTATCGCACAGAATTGAGAGTGTTGCCGATAATGCTATTGTATTTGAAATCGATTTATTGCAGTGGAAAAGTGCAATTCAAAGCGTTATTGGAGAACGTCATGATGGACCTTATTCTTGCCAAACAAATTCTGCTTCAGATGGCCACCCCAGTGGCGGTGGCGGCAGCGGAAGTAATGATACGCATAGCATGTCCCTTCATACAACCACCATGAAACTTGCCAAACGTCATGGGGGTATACCATGTCTATGTCTTGATGGGAAATGCCATGGATCTGCTGCATTCGAAGTCTATCATGCCATACCCGTACGAATCATGCGCACGGGGGATATACAGTACGTTGGTCTTTCTTTTCGTTTTGTATTCCCCCATCTTCCCTTCACTAACCATATTCTGTTCCCCCCCTCCAATTGATGCAAGGTATCATTTACCACCGCAGATTCAATTACCTGATGTTCAACTGGAACTCACGAATGAAAAGCCACTCCGTGTTGTCGTTGATCGATTAAAGTCAATTTCTCCTGTTGGTAAGTCATATCTTTGTCTCCATACCCTACCCTCCTATTCTATTCAAGATTTTGGAAGGCTATACTAACAATGTCGTATTTTCTTGGATGATTCAACCGGTTGATTTTTTACCTTGATTAAATTACATTAGTATACCTCGAAGGGTCTATGGCTGGAGAATTGACACTCTGTGTTGACGGCGATGGCGCTTCTATCCGGACTTTCTTTTCAAAATTACTTCCCCGTTGGGAGGATACTAAATCAGGATCTGCTTCAAACTTATCCGACACAACACCAGCAACCTGCATCCTTAAGGTGGATACAAAAAAGTTATCTGCAGCTCTCCTTTGGCAAGCACACATGGTGAAAACAGTAAGTTCAGCCTTACTTTGTATGGTAGAACAAGAGATGCTAGTCATCCATGTCTTGTTGAACCCCCCATCTGTGGGTTTCTTCACTTACTATGTGCCAGTACATTACATGTCACCCACCGAACTCAATCCACATGGAGAAAAATAACATCGTTCTATGTTAGCCAATATTCAAAATTCGAACGCATCTGGAGGAGAAGGGAAAAGCTGTCGCAATGTATACTCGTTACACAGGAGCTTCCTTTCACCTACCTATCTTCATCTTACCACCGATTATGCGTTCAGCTATAAAAGGAGGTCCTAATAGGAATTTATCTGAACGATTATATTGAATCACCAGGGTAGACAATATATCAATATGGATTTTGCCAAGATATTCTGTTTGAATATGGGGTTAGATCAACTACGTTTCAAAACCTTCAGAATAATTCGAGAAAGATGTCAGATAAACAGAACTCTTTAGTCGCATCTCTAAACTATTAAAAACCGAAGCTTTGCTTTCATTACACCATGTTTTAAACTCAGTTAACATTGGTAAATCGTGCGCTTACCAATGGACACCAGCACACGCTTATTTATAAGCCCGTGCCACTAGAACCGCCCATGAAAAATCCACTATTTTCATCACTGATATCTCCATATTTAGGAGCAATGGACAATGACGAAGTTTCGAAGACGGGTAGAGGTGGAGGCAACTCTGATGGGTAAGACATTTGGGTCAATTGGAGATTGCCACCGGAGGAAAGTCCTCCGTGACCTGGCGGGTCGAAACGATAGGCCATCGTTCCGCTCATCATATCTTGTTTTATAGTACTTCCTATTTCACCGAAAACTGATATGTTCGCTTCATACTTCTGAGAGTATTCTGTAGATGATGCAATAGGATTGAAGGGAGTTTCTCGCACTTCTCCCAATATGACTGGAAATCCTCCCATTGGTTGTGCCCCGTATAGAGGAGTAATTCCGCTTCCGCCCAGCATAAATCCGGTTTTAGAATTCGAATCATATCCATCTATGGGTGGTGGAGGTGGTGGATCAGATGGCAATGGAGGTGGAGCATCATCTGGTATCGGGGGTAGTGCTACTGCTGGTTCTACGTTTTCCCTTATGTAAATGTTGCTTTGGCTTACTGGATCAGTTGGGGTAATGTCATCAAATACGGAAAATTTGTCTACATTCGAAGCCATTTTAGGAGCGGTCGAGAGAATTTCTGATTGTGAGGTCGCGGCAGATACCATATTCAACAGACCATCGCTTCCCGAAACGTCTGCATTCATTAATGGAGGAGTAGGTAAAGACAAGAGGTTTAATACGTCACTTGTATTTTGAGCTGATGGGATGGACATCAAGTCTCCAGAGAAAGGATCATTTTGCGGTAATTGAAGAATCCCAGGGTATCCTCCAATTAAGTCATTGACAGGGGCATTGGTAGAGATGGGTGCTGGTGATGAAAAAATATCAATCATGGTAGGCTGAGTAGCTGGAGCAGAGGTCAAGGCTAAGTTATCAAATCCCAGTAAATCTACTTCTACATTGCTTTTTGAAGCAGTTGGTACCGGCAATGGAGCATTAAGATCTAAAAGATCGATAATGGGAGGAGCAGATGAAGGCTTTTTCTTTTCGGCTGTTGTCGGTGAGCGTGAAGGTGGCTTGTAATGTATGGGACCTGTCTCTGTAAACTTTCTCGACTCTCTTTCAGCTCGTGCTAGCATTTCTTCGTAAGTATGTGCCGCTCCGACGACAGTCTGACCATTTGCAGCATTAAATCCAGCCCCAAAACCACCTTCACTTTTGACAAGATTGGAACGCGTCAATTGAAGAGATTGTTCCTTCATTCGTTTTTGCAGCATGTAATGACGAATTTCGTCCGAAACAAAACCAAGCTTCTCAGAAGATCCCACAGGAACGAGTGAGTTTGGATCAGCATTATCATTTCGTAATTGTTGAATTCGAGCAGCATCTCCTATGAGGATGCTCAATGCTTTAGCAGCTTCACGAACAGGAAAGCCTTTATCGACTGCCCCACCCTTCACTGAATTCCACCAACTTCCTATACCTTGCTGCTGCTGTGCGAGCAAAACGGTATTGAACTCACAGAGCTTCGACACGTATGAACCCAACGCCCAGCAAGAGTTAACAGTCTTTTCTGAGCCGTAAATCAGTAAATGCCTGGAGATCACCAACGCCTTTTCCACCGATAGTACAGAGAATTCCATAGGATGTGCCATTACCTCTGTCAGTAAATCAAATATCTGTTCACAAGGCTCGTCTCCGTAAGAAAGGGATGCGATTTGATTCATTTCGAACGTCGACATTACTTGAATCGTTTCATCAAATAAAAGACTTGCCAGTCTCTTTTCTGTCTCTGTTCCCTCGCTATGAATTTTAGCTCGTAGAGATAAAGCACTAAATGACATGTCTACGCACTATCGCCTTGTTTGGTTGAGAATAATACCGTTGTGAACGATGCAACCACTTTGTCAATGACAATTTATCTGTGGAAATGTCTGGAAATCTCGCAACAGAAACAGGGGGTTAAACTAGCAGCCTGACTAACTTCATTGAAAAAAGACAAAACGAAATCAAAATTTGAAGTATTGTATTGCTTCCATTAGTGTTCCCTTAAAGAAGAAAGCATCACCTCAAATATCTTTTTCATCTGACTTACAACATCGCATCACAGCATACAATAGCCGAGTATTGCCAAGTCTATTTGAAGTAAACTTTGGCTTAGTAGTCACATTTTAATTTGCAATATTGCTAACTTATGGGCCTGATTTACTTGACATTGGTAAAGATCCCAATAGTTTCTCTGGAAACAAGATACATCGTGAAACAGGTTGGTCCTCCTAAATGTCAACTTGGGGGAAAATTTATCAGTGCTAATGAGAATGAGAATGTCTTTGCTTGGTGATCACATACATTGGTAAAAGATATTGTTAATTGATCATCTCTATGACCCTTTGTAGTATTGAAAACATGATCCATTTATCTATTTTGGACAAGCTTGTTTTCACGCCAAGTTTTCCAGGATTCTATTATAAAAGTATTATGCTTGGCGTTTTGGTCTGAATAGTTTTGGTTTGAGTAGAGAGTGAAATAACGTTCTGACTTTATTATTCATACGCTTGTCAGCCCATTGATTGCTTTTTCGCTTTTTGTCATCTCAGTATCAAAGTAAAACAAGCCTTTCTCAGGTTGCTTGACCACTAATTCGCCTCTGTCTATTTTTATATCAATGAACTGGCTTCCGTTTTTACTGTTGTAGGTACAATTTTTCCATGTTCTTGTACTCTAACCAGAGATACCTTTAGGGTGGTACCAGATGGTGCCATATCCCTCAAGATTGCCAATCCGGTTCCTACTTGTGACACCAGTTGTGTAGCAAAAATCAATTGTTATCTTGGATTCGCGGATGTTTTTTTATTTTAAGTCCTTCATCACTAAATATAACAATTTGTAGATTGGATATCCCGAGGGACCCAGTTATTTGCAACGTTGTTTGGTAGTGAGGGTAACCACAGTCAATTTTACCTCAGCAATTTGGCAGAACTGCAAATTTGATGAGTCTTGTAAAAGAGTCATCAGCACTATCTGAGGTTCAGTTAGTAGGCTGACTTGTGCCTTTTTTTTGTTCCTTGTGCATCCAAGTTGTGTGTAGTGTTCATGTCACATTGAGTACATTTTATTGTCTAAAGCTTCTTATTGATGGTAGTAAGTGATACTCCATCATTGGATGGTCCTGTGGTTTTCTGAGTGTTCCTCCAGTTAGTTATCAGGTGGTAAGCCGCTGATAAAGTCTTGCAATATGCATCCTTACCTTGTAGAAAGTAATTCTGCACCTTGTGAATGAGCTGCCCAAATTGGTTCCTATCAGCCCCAAGCACAAACACCACAGCTATATATTACTCTCTAACCTCAACCTGCTCAACATCACAAAGATAGATAGCAGCCTTGCATTGTATGGTTGCTACTAGGTCAAGCAATCCTGGTTCGGCTCCATATACGCCTCCAGTATGATTCACCATATCGGTCAGATTGATGAACTGTTTGTAGCCATATGTCTCAACAAGAGAACACGTAAAGGCATCTCATTGCATCATGGATGAGATGAGCTAAGCATTATCTGATAGTGATGTATAATATCTTTAAAGTTCTTGAGAAATTCAATTGTATCTCTCATTACTGAGATGATTACAACGGTATTTCTTGCCTGAACCTTCTACCGCATTCGATGTCAGTGAATTGACCCCAAATCAGGGAGTATGCATTCTTGATATTCTTTCAAAGTAATTCTTTGCGTATGACGTAATTGTCAACCCTCTTCTCCCATATGTCCCAGATACGTGTATTGGTGGGTCCTCTGGGACTAGTAGCACCACTGGTGAGAATCGGGTATTCATCCAAAATTTTAAGATCAGCCCACATATTTGGCTATTTCTTTTGTTGTCTGTGTGTATGTTGGGAGTACTGTATATTCTTATTACAGTCGGTTTCAAACATCCATGTAGAGTTTTCACACAAGTCTAGAGGTGGCATGACAGAATCAGAATTAGCAAGTTTCTAAAACTATGAATTAAAATCTCTTTGTAATGAGAGTTAACAAGTCTATTAGTTATCTAGCATACTTCAAAGCACAATTGAGGATAACAGCAGATTGGGAGGATTGTAGCTTAAACCTTTCAATAAGTAAATGCTATTTTGTTGAAGATGAACAAAGCCATGATAAGAACGAGCATGGGTGACATTCTGGCATTGAATAACAATCACCACACATTTCAGCAATGAAGGAAAATATTTAAAGCATACGGATATTTAGCTGGTTTCAGAAAAGCCAACAATGAAGAAAGAGACCCCAAACCTTTCAGAATCACACACCACTCCTTTGGATATGGGTAGGGAGCTGGGCAGGTCCAGTGGAAGGCTAATAAACAAAATGAAGCTGCCAAGTCTTTCTTCACCGTGGCCTTTATGAAATAAGTGAAAATGGTTTAGTCAGTAAATCTGTTAAGAGACAATGGCCGGGAGGACATGCCTATCTAGTGGTACAAGGATTTATGAAAGAATACCGCCCAGAGGATACCATATCAAACATAGAGATGCGCCAACAACTAAAAAAGATAAGAACGAAGAAAGCAACTGAACCTGCCTTGTCAAGAGCAACTTTTGGTACTAGGAGACAAAAATTGACGAAGATGACATGATTGCAATACGCGCTGGATGAATAGCAATCAGTGTTTACGGCTATTCAAAGTGCAAAAGGGAGTGAACTTGCCCCTTGTTGGACCTGGAAATTGCGATGGGACAACATTTCAGGCAAATCAATAGATCAAGAGTCATAGCAATCAAAGGGAAGCTGGTGAGGTGTCGTTAAATGTCTTCAATGGAGAATGCTTCCGTTGTGGTAAAAGGGAGCAGTGTGCCAATCAATGCTCGGATAAAGGCCCTGAAAGGCCTGAGGGTCAAAACAAGTCAAAGAGGAATGTAAATAGATGTATAAATTGCGGGAAGATCGGTCTTGGAGCTGCACAATGCTAGCATGAAGAAGAAAATAAGTATAAGCAACCAACCGGATTGAAGCCAATTGGAAAGAAGAATGAGTTGGAAGCACTTGCAAATATGGATGCTGAAGTTCTTTTGATAATAACCAGCAATTCACTGGCTTATCAATCATACATTTTGATTGCCCACTCAGCTGCAACTGTGCACATGACACCCAAGAGAATAAACAAGAATCCGATGGATACAATTTTCTTACCATGGTGAACGGTAAAGAGGGGCAATATAACATCAGAGGTGATCTGATTAGATAAGCTTGTTTTGACGGAATAAATGATCGGAGGCAAGTACAGTTAACCAATGTGGCACTGCTCCCTAAAGCCAGGTTCAATTTGTGCACTTTAACCCAGCTGATTATATAGGAATGAACTATAGAAGACTATTCAGATGGTCTAAAATTAAAGAAGGAAGAATTAAAACTTGCCGTTAACATCAAGATTCCCACTTCACAAGGCATTCACTTTGGAATGAGGCTTAGATGCATCAGTCAAATTGAAGGCAGTGTTAACAACACAAGCATAAAAAGTGTAAAAGTTGAAAAAGCTCATTGTAAAATGGGGCATATCTTGATAAAAGGAAATCAAAGATTTTGCAATAATCTTAGTTGGAAGGTGACAGGAAGAATGGATGAATGTGCATTTTTCTCAATTGACAAGGCTGTGCTGTGAAAGTTAGTGCTCGTCAAATTTCTGAGCAAATTGGGCAACTTATTGGGATAAGTATCATGCAGAATTGGGAATCACCTGAATTGGAAGAGGTGATGCAGACTTATTCAATTATCGCTTTTAAAATTCAATATATGGTATGGCTAAGCCCATGTGCAAATTATTTGCCATGTTTTGGAAGATGCTGTAATTCAAATAACATTCAAGAAACTCTGATCAATGAACCCACACAACAGGACACTTCTAGGGATATAAACATTAGAACAACAAGATCAGGAAGACAGTCCAAACCACCAACTAAAATTAACCTACATCAATGCCTTTTATTAACACAAGCACAAGAAGCAATTGAATATCAGTATGGGAATGCGCAAGTAGGAGCAATGAAGATCACCAAATTCCACAATCAATTCTATCAATTCACGAGTGCTAATAATCTAGAGCAACGAATTAAACGTTTTGGAAGGAAGGTTATGAACTCAATCAGCATTCAAACATTGGCACATCAAGAAAAGAGACGGGCAATAGATATTCCAATAGGTTTAGTCAAAAAGAAAGATGGAAGAATTAAGGCAAGAACCTGTGCAAATGGTAGCACACAGAGACGTTATATTGGAAAAGAGGATACAATAAGTCCTACTGTATTGACCAAGGCAATTTTAGTTACAGCAGCTATTGAAGCCGATCAACAACAAGACATAATTACAGTGGATATACCTAATGCCTTTGTGCAAACTGAAATCAAAGATACCAAAGAGAAAATTATTATGAGAATTAAAGGAAAATTGGCTGAAATATTAATCTTGTTAGATCAACAGAGATACAAAGAGATTTAGCATTGAAAATGGAGAAAAAGTTGTTTATGTTCAGTGATAAAAGCACTTTATGGAATGCTCCAAGCATCACTATTGTTTTATCAAAAGTTGAGAACAGATCTTGAGGAAATTGGATTTAAGATCAATCCATACGATCCATGCGTAGCAAATCAAGTTATTAATGGAAGTAGACACATGGTGACATGGCATGTAGATGACCTGAAGTCGAGCCATATAGATCATAAAGTCAATGATAGATTTATAGAATGGTTAGAAAAGAAGTATGGGGATAAGAATTTAGGAAGTGTAAAGGCTTTAAGAGAAAAACGCATAATTATTTGGGAATGCCTCTTGATTACACAATACCAAAGAAAGTTAAATTGAAGAAAAAGGAATACATTGAACAAATGACTAAGGAGTATCCAGAAGAGATTAAGGGATCAAAATATTC
>CAAAJI010000004.1:271613-343948 GCA_900642245.1 Fragilaria radians | reverse complement strand
AGTTGATTCACTTTCTGTCCTATCATATTTATGTTTTAAAGACATATTTTAGCTTTTCTGGCGTTGCCATTTGTAGAAGTTATTACTGCTGCTGCTATTGGAAGGTAAATGATTGTTGCTGTTGTTGGAGGCTATGAGCTTTAATGGAAACATAAAAAAACTGTTGTTGTTGGTGCAAAGACCATATCATTGTTTTGCCTGTGTATTCTTTACTTGTATGAAAGTTAAAGAAATTGAGAAAATGAAGGATTAATATGATAAATTCATCCCAAACATACAACAATAGTATTGATCCACACAATTAACCAGTTATAATAAGACTTAAGACTGAGAAACATGAAGCATCTTTTCCTCAATTTAAAGGAATATTGTCATTTATTTTTCAATGCTTTGAAGAAATTTTATTTTTGTTGCAGATTGATATTGTAATTAGAGCTAGCCACTACGGACAGCAATGAAAATTCAATAACATTTGAATGACAATTGCTTTAAATATTCTATAGTTTACAATTTAAAGTCTCAACATCATTTTAGCTTATAAGTTTGGATGAATATAGAATGTAATTATTATTTTTTTGACTCAGTACGGGGTTTTAGATCAGTTTTTATGTGTATAGATTTAATGTACAGTTTAAATTACCTACATCCCTAGAGACTTTAGTCGCTCATCTGTACATGTACTGGATCACTTACTCGAGTATTCATGTATGGTTGAGGGCGTAGCAGAACCGGCTGACGGCCAGACCGGATATAAACTTTCTTAGTGACAGGATACACTCATTTTTTACTGTTCAACGATGTTTCTTGATCTGACGAAGAAAATCTGCGAATTTTTCTTGGGATTTCATGATTACAGACTCATTCTAATGAGAGAGTCTTGTTCATTCTTTCGTACTTCAATCAATTTGAGACATCCAGTTATTTAAACAGCGTTTCTAATTAGACTAGAATTCAGCGTACTGTTCCGTAATATTTAATCTGGATACAACAAGTACCATGTCAAGCCCTAGAGGGTTAGCTTCTTCATCACATACCATATCATTGGATTGGAGGTAAGTGGCGCAGGTACATCTTTTGCTTTTGAAAGCGCTAGTGCCTTCCTTTCTTGAGCTCAAAACAAATCCATGTCATCAAAGATTAATACGCCTCGGATGAAGTGTCTTCTTACATATAAGAAGTTCAGGAGGAAGACCGATAAGCCAGTAGTTAAAGACGAGCACAACTCCTTATGAATACCTTCATACAACCCTGGAAAAGCTAATATGAAGTAAAATTAGATGGGTAAGTTTCCTTGCCTAATCTTCTTACAGATCAACAAAGGAACTGAAAGAGTTCTTTTCAATTTTGTGAGCCAATGCTCTTATCTTTATCATACCTCTTGCTGACTCACTTCTCAAACATAAAAGATTCCTTTCTTGAACAGGCATAACAAGGAAGGTATGATATCCTTGATCCATTGGACTTGCTTTGTTTCTATATGTGAAGTAGCTGTATTATTTCAGGGGCAGTAACTCTGACCTACCTTGACTGAAGGTTCAAGAAGCTAATCCCTAACACAATAGGTTGTAAAGAATAACAATTTAATGACAAAATATTAAGCTAGGAGATGTGTGTGTGTACTGGTGTAAGGAGACGTCCTGTACCATTAGTGCATAGTACGTCACAGTAAAATCAAAATATTCTTATTATTTACTCATCTAGCTATGGGTAGTTACAAGTAAACTATCCTATTACTTACCTACCACAAGTTTAACTATGGTTAATGATTCACTAGTTAAACTCAGTGAAGATTAAATATTGTGTATAAATGGAAAGTATCATTATACAATCCAGCACCGTATCTAATTTAGGACGGCTATAATAATGATCTATAGTTAGATCTAATTACATAGTTAGCTCACAAATAACAAAAGAGTCTAAAGGCTAAATTAACTTATCCTTATTGGCCACCAGCATGCCCTTATGAACAAGTAGAAGAGACTTGTCTAAACAGTTGGGAAGAAGCTTTGGAACAAGATCTAATTCTTCAAGAGATTTCAGGTATATCTCTTGAGAAGGGTCACGAAGTTCTCTCTGACAGAAGTTCTAAGACTACACAAGACTAAAGAATAAAGTAATCTAAAATAGACTATAATTTATCATTGTGTTATTTCTATATCTCACCGTAGAGAAAACTCAATCTTTATATGCAAACTCATAGCTATACCATTCTTGAGCTGTGTGGAACGAAGGCTGCAGATCATCAAAGCATAAGTACTCAGGATTTCTGATTGTGAGATGCAACTAGAAAGTGTTTTTTGGCATTATCAAATTATTTAAATACTTTATCAGATATTCATCTACAATGAATCCGGGAATATTCTGCTATTTTGGCAGGTAGTAATGCATATTTCTGTCGCTATGTTTCAGGCAATTGACTAACGCAATAAATTGAACAGTTGTCTGTCATGCAAGCAATAAACATTTAAGATAACAGGATACCATATTTTTTTCTCATTTTTTAGGAACATAGACTTATTTTAATGTAAAATTGTGGAGATAAATTATTACCTCTACAAAAGCGAATGTCAAAATAGCACTTAAGTATATGCATAACCTGGAAAAGCCCCTTTCTGGTTCTAATGACCTTAGCGTTACGGATTTCCAAAGCATCTAGTTCTCTGGTTGGATACTGTGTCCCATAGTCCAGACACCCATAGCCTCAATATATTACTTGTATAGCAGCAGTGGAGAGGCTTGTAGGATCACTTCAACGTAGCACATATTGCTTGTCAGTTAACTATTATACTCATATTTCTAATATCTTGGAACAATCTCTGGCACGATTTTCCCCTAATGCCTTTGTCGTTCAGAGATTTAAAAGTTTATGAGGAGTATGGTAGATGCCTCACAGATTCCCAATGACTTTGGTTCGTTGTACTGATTTAACGATTAGTGAAAACAAATAAGAGAAAGTCAACGTAGTCACTAATTCTTTCATATATTTCTGATCTCAATTTTAAGTCGTGCACTTACCCCCAGAGTGACGATTTTATTTAAAGGAACAATGCTTCCAGAGAGTTTCATTGACTGTATCAAGAACCTTTTTGTGTGTCAAAGTTTTGACGGTTTAGTAGCTAATATCAAAAATGTCCCATGAAGGTCACACTAATATTTTTATATCTGACTCATTCAATATTTTCTAAAGAAAAAGTAATGGAGAATTCTGAGCAGAAAACCTATCTCATTCATTTACCACTTGAGGATAGATAGTTCCGAGGCTTACAAGCTAGTGCTCAACAAGTTGGAATTATGAAAATTTGAAGTCCAATCTAATTTGCAGGTCATTAAATTGTACAGGAATTGGTCATTTTGGGACTATTCACTGTTGATATAAGTATGCTTTAGCAATTACATTCATTGAAGCAGTAAACATACTTAGATTAATGTAGACAGGGACAATTGTACCGATTTAAATGCACATCCCTTTATTTTCAGAGAAATTGGACTCTAATTTCCATCTTGAGATATTGTATAAAAGTTACATTTCTATTAGGATGTGCTGTTGATGCGAAGGCATGAAAGCATGATTAAAATTACATATCTATTAGGATGTGCATGGATTTATCAAGGAAGTGTTAACGTGCGTTTGTTTCTAAATGCAATTTGAATTTTGTGAAGGTTCAATAGCATTATTCAGGAGCAAAAGAGAATGCCGTGGGGATGGATGTCACTAGTGACTTATCCACAATTTTAAGCACAGCTCTCAGGCGACCCGATGAATGCGCAACATACCGTTGGAAAAAATCGAAGCCTTTGCGCCGCATTTCACAACGCTTTTCGATTGGTATGTTACGTAGGACATCCAGAGTCTCACGAACTCGACGCTGGGGCAGCAGCACAGCAAGTTCAGACCAATCAACAACGTCCATGTTATAAGGAAGTACCCAGCCATCTGAAAAGACTACAGGTATCGCGCCGGCAGAAAGTGCTTCAGCAAACCTTAGCGAATATAGGCAATCGCCTAACGGAGCTCCCAGGAAGTTTGACCTGATTAATAGTTGATAATACATATCATCCGCCTGCTTCATTGGTCCAGAGCTTTCCACCATGCTCCATCCCCACATGTTCTTTGTCGTATTTTCGTAATGATCATTATGAAAAACAGCATAAATTCCTTCTCTACCATGGAGCCTCTCGAAATACCTGTGGAAAGCCCGAAATGGTTTTCTTCTTCGACCAGAGAATGAAAACAATAGGTCACGAGAGGAGGCGTGGCACGTTCGAATGTCATCCTTTTGTGTTTGATTCAATTCTACTACCTTTAGTGGCCATGGTGGCAAGCCAAAGTCATTAGGATGGGTATCTTTTCTGTGAGCGCTCAAATGTCCGACCACGAGTTTAGAATAAATCTCTGAGGAATTCCGATCACCTCGTAAGCAAGGAATATCTTGTGGGCCAGCATCATGGCAACTAAGAACGACGAGCCTTGATTTTGGTGAAGAAAGGGCTGGTGATTGAAGAGCTTTGTCAATTATAGAGCAGTCCTCGGAATATACGTCAAAGGAGAAAGCGGGCATTTCCGATATGGGCGGACGACCATATTCTACGTCCGAATTCGTTTTCCAATCTCCATTAAATTTCGGCCAGTGCATGTGCTTGCAGGTATCAATGTCGAGGAAAGCGATTATGGGACGTTGCGGATTTGGATTTTCATCGAGATCCCGCCATGCACTTTCATTATATCGTTCATGAGCTTCAATCGCACTATTAAAATCTCTCATTGCAATACATCTAGGAACCTTTATTCCTCTAAGAGGATCAGGATGAAACCATCCATAATTTGTGATGGTGATCTCTATCTTTTTATTTTCCGTGTCATGCGCATTGTTTATCTTTAGAGAACTGATTCCTACGGGTATATTGCAAAGGAACCTAACTTTCAATCGCCAAATACTAAGGCTGACATTCATCAGCAAGCTGAGGAAAAGGCACGTTGTCAGGAAACGAACATGAATAAAATTCATGGGCCAAAAGTTTGGACTAGATGCCCATTCATAGTCGTAGTAATCGACATCCAACGCTTGACGTAATTTTTTCAACCATAAAAAATGAATGAACTAGGTGAAAAGCAGAAATCTGCTGCCGACAAGAATATGATCAACACTTTTTTATAGTGTTAGACATGGTAATGACAGCAGCCATATACCTCACTCATGTCAACTGGAATCGGAAACATATGAAGTTTCAAAAATTAATGAAGTTATATGAAAATAGGACCATTTCTCATTGCTCGTATTCTTTGAAAAAGGAAACAACTATCAGACATGCTTATACTAGGAATCCCATGTCAACTGAGGTAGCATTTCTTCTGAGTTGCTGTCATTGCTAATACACTGCCTTGACAAGTGTTAAAAATCATGACATGGACGTATAACCGTTTGTACATAAAGTGGATTCATTTCAAGCTCTCTTAATGCTTAAAAATATATAATACAGTTGCACTTTCATTCTTAAGATTGGTTTCACAGTTCCTTGCTGCTGATACAGCAAGATAATCCTGCCCAGAATTTTCCACGTTGTTCATGAAAATCACTTGGATTATCTGATTTTCTTGATAAATTGTCACAGATTACTAGTATTACAAAAAGCAACACTAAATTGTAACAATATGCAATTTTCCTTAGTTGGCCCAGAAACGATCTTGAAAATTGTGAAGAAAGTTGTTTGCTTGAAAACACAGCTCAATGGGTTCCTAAAACATCTCCCGCTTGAATTGTTCTATCATTTAAATGGAAGACAGGCACGTCCTCCCCGAAAAGCATTGCCCTAGTGGTGAAACGAAGATAAAGTTTTCAAAAGCGAAATACATAGCATGACAACTGGTTTGCTCTGCAACGTTACATTATGACCTGGCTAAGTTATTCGTCATGTTAAAATGTACTCTAGTATAGGCATGTGAATAGTAAGTGTGTCTGCCAGAATGTTGATCAAGTGATTGGGTATTCAGTTGCTTTTCATTCTTATAAGTTGAGTGGGCTAAGAACGTAAACGAACTGCACTCCATATTAGGAATTCAAGTTCGATGTCCTATGCCTACTTAGCTTCCTTGTAATTCGAGACACTTTATCGCATCACGATTTGATATATGAGCAAGCTTTCCATAATAAAATAGCTTTCTGTAAAGTGAGATGTAGACTAGGCTTGGTCGTATACGCCTCTCTGCAATCATTATCATAAGAAGTTTCATTGGAACGCTAGAACCATAAATTAAATACTTTGCACCTTTCCTCGTTATGAAGCGGATTCTTTTAATTTGCAATCTTTTCTCCAATACTCCCTAAAGTGGGATCAAACTTCGAACTATTTTTCTTTCGACCTCTTCAGTCTTTCCGATTCCAATCAAGTAAAGTAACTTCAATTAATGATTACTATACCATAGCTAAGACCCTTTTCCATCTAAAATTTCTCCTTCTTTCTTGTAAAGCTTTTAACCTAAATGTACTAAAACCAATCAAAAACTAGTCATTCTCAATGTCCTCAAAGCTTATTTGGAAAGGGATTTGAGGTGATCAAATGACACAAGAAATTTTCCTGTCATTGTCCTCTACATAGAAACTGTGGTTTATTGATTTCGATAATTTTCAGCTATTATGGATTCCAGGAAACTACCGCTTGTAACGATACTGATCATACTTTAGCAATATTTTACTTTTTGTCCTCACTCTTTATCATTCTTCTATCAGTAACGTCTACACTTAACTTTTCCACTATGATTTCTCATCAATCATTCTATATTAGTTTCAGTACGAAAAATGGGCAACATGCGCCAATATTTCATGGCCTAAGGATGTACTTCATCTCTGCAATTTCCAATATAGCTTTCCCCCCCGTTGCGTAATGCACAGCGCGGTTTTGGTTCTTGAGATCACATCACCATGAGCATGCTTTATCATTTACAGAGGAATTTTACAAGTTGTTCACACATCTCTGGATGTGATATTCTGTGAGTTAATTTTCCATGACAAGCACCAAGTTTAAAATTAGGTTACTAATTTCTACTCTGTCTGATTTATCCAGTAATAGAGTAATCAAGTAGATTAATTTATTTACCGTTTAAACGAAGCGTAAGCGAAAAGTTACTGTAAGATTTGTTGCCGGAGTTTCAAAATGGCGTTTTCATTTGGTAGTCCGAAGCCAGCTTCCGCACCAGCTTTTGGTACTTCTTTGTCTGGCAGCTCATCGACTCCCTTTGGAAACACTGGTGGTTCTTCGAGTACAGGTGGATTATTTGGGAGCTCGTCACCAGCAGCACCCTCACCCGGTCTATTTGGGGCTCCAAAGACTGGGATGTTTGGAAGTACAAATGCTCCATCGTCAGGAGGACTCTTTGGATCAATGTCAACTCCAGCTCCGGCTAACGGCGCTATGTTTAATATGCAGACAAGTTTGGAACAGCAACAACAAATCGGAGGCCATCAATTACTTTCTGGTCATGTGCACTACTCTCATTTACCTCCTCAATACAAACAAGTCATCGACAAAATTCACGATCAGATTATGAATCATAAGCGGGCTATATCTCAAGTCAAAACTATGGCCCCCGCTTTGTTACGTACAACAAAATCCTCTGCTGATGCCGCTGCAGGAACAGTTTTACCTCTGTCGGAACAAATTCAGACCATGAAAGTTCGGATGGAAAATATTAACTCTAAGCTCAACGAATGCTCGGAAGAAGCAACACGCGTACGAAATCATTTTGAGCAATACAATGTGCATGTTATAGTTCACGGAATCTGGCCAGCTGAGGCCTTGGCAAGTCGCAGAGGCGTTACATTACACACATCGAGTTCCACAACAGCACTTGTGCCTTCCACAGCAACATCCTCAGCTACAGGAAAGGATACGACAGTTCATGAACAAATTCGTAAATCCTTAGAATGGCAAGCGGCGCACGTCGATCGATTGGAAAAAATTCCATCTCCATTCATGTGGCAGTTATTGGAAGACATGGAGCAAAGATTGAAAGAGATGACTCATTCTCTCCAAACGATTTCTATCCAACTTGATCAAACAAAGAATATTCGTGATTTAGGTATCACATTCGTTCTCACAAAGCAAAGTGAAAATTTAATTCGAATCGCACAAGATATAAATTTCCTACAAAGTCATATGGGTGAAATACGTTCGAAGTATCGAAATTGGGAAAAATTAAATGACGCTAATGTGTTAGATCAGCAAGCTATTCGAGACTGGCAGGCGCAGCAAAAGCGAGATGAGATGGTCCGTATGAAGTATCTTGAGGCCGGAACGTCCAACACTCACAATAACAATGGTAACCAAATGCCACAATCCAATACAACATCCGCGCCCTCTAGCTTCTTTGGTGCAGCTCCAACATCTGGAGGATTGTTTGGTTCCACATCAGCACCGTCTCCCTCTGGAGGCTTGTTTGGCTCCACTCAAGCACCAGCCCCTTCCGGAGGCCTTTTTGGTTCGAATCCTGCACCTGCTCCTGCAGGAGGATTGTTTGGCTCTACACCAGCACCAGCGCCTTCCGGAGGCTTATTTGGCTCTGCACCAGCGCCAGCCCCTTCGGGAGGCTTATTTGGATCCACTCCTGCTCCAGCCCCTTCGGGAGGATTGTTTGGCTCTACTCCAGCACCAGCGCCTTCCGGAGGCTTATTTGGCTCTGCACCAGCGCCAGCCCCTTCGGGAGGCATATTTGGATCCACTCCAGCACCAGCCCCTTCGGGAGGTTTATTTGGAGCCACTCCAGCACCAGCCCCTTCTGGAGGATTGTTTGGCTCTACTCCAGCACCAGCGCCTTCTGGAGGATTATTTGGCTCAACTCCAGCACCCGTTGCAACTAGTGGTTTCGGTGCATCTCCGGCAGTTGGAAGTGCGTTTGGTAGTTCTGTGAACAAGTCTAAGAGCAAGTCACGTAGTAGCCGCAGAAAGTAATCCAAAACAATTTACATTTAAGGGCTCCAAAAGTCATGTAGACACTAGCTACTATTCTGTGAGAATGACTTCATACCGATTTAGCGACATATTTCTTTACCCCAATGGGAATGTAACCAGCACTGTACACCGCACTCGTACCACAGACTTTTTGATGAGGAAGAGGTTCAATAGGATTTCCATTATTATCATATTTGCAAGCATCCCCATCGCCCGGAGTAATGTCCATAGCACAGGGATCATGATCCAATGACGTGGGATCCTCACGGAACAATCGAATGTATCCAGCTTCACCCCATAGAGGTGACCACGAATTTCGAACTAGCCAATAATCGTCTCCCGTATCATCGTCAGTCCCATATCCCATGAGAACCACAGCATGATTGACATCTGCGTCCTCAGGAGTCGAAAATGCATGGCGAAATATACCTCTTTCGTAAAGCCCCCATCCCTTAGCAGCCACACTTATTACTATCGGTCCAATCTTGGCAACTGCATTCATCATGACCGTATAGTTGTTACTTGGCAATGCCACAAAGCCTTCAATTGTTGCGACAGTACCCTGTACCAAGGAGGAGCTATTCGACTTTGGAAATAGGGGACAGGAGAAGGAGGATCCACTGTAGGACGAGTATCCGAATTTCCATTCTTGCACAACTCCAGCTGTTTTCAAGTAGTCATACGCTTGTACAGAAGTAGCTCCTGTACAACCTCCTTCACCTCCACATTGCTTGATGTTTGGGGCACAGGAAACCAATTGTTGAACACTTAACGAAAACAAAAGGCCTTCGTTCAGAAACAAATGGCTCTCTAATGCAGCTGTGCTTGCGAAGGCCCAACAGCTACCACACGCACCTTGATCTTTGACGGGAGTAGCCGCAAATCTCCAATCAACTGATTTTGGAAGTTCATTGACTGGATGAATTATTGGTAAAAGCGATTCGAAGTCGATTTGGTCTTTTAAGCGACGCTCTTCCATCGTGATCGTTGGATATAAAGACGACTTATCATATCCAAGAGGTAATTCGTGATCCTCAAGGTCCATAAATTCATTTATACCTAATGTAAAATGACGCTTCTTGCGAATATCATTGTTGTGCATTACAATCTTCTCCAAATTAGATTCAAATATGGCTTTTCGGTGACGCCTCTCATCCTCTGTAGCATAAGTCTGCTTTCCAACTGACCATTCCTCAAACGAAAGATAAGCTGATACGATATTGCATATAGAAAGGATGCTTAACAATTGAGATATGATGCTCATGGGTAAATCAAGATACCGTTCGATTTGGATTGGAACATATTCTTTTTTCGTTCCTTGTACCAGTACCGGTAGGAGAAGGAGAATGTCTTTGTTGCAATGTGCACCAACTTACACTGCAAGCATCGTGACGAAGTGTTTCCAATTACCACCTACAGTACTTGATCTCATACTAAGAACTTTTATGGAGAAGCATTCCTGAGATCAAAACAGAAGTGGCATTCGAGGAAAATCTTGACAATTAGAAGATTAATAAAATAGTTTTGATGATCTTGACCACATGCATTTTTCCACAAGATCTAGAATACTTGAAACATGAAGAATTACTGAATAAATGAGGTGCATAGCTTATTACCACAAATAAAACAGCCTACAACATAAATCCCAAAAACTTGTTCCCGCCTGAAACAGATTTCCCAGATTTTTGTATCATACTGAGCAAAGGATATTTCCTCGATTGAGATTGGTAGACAGCTCCATTCACAAATGTGTCATGAATTAAATTTGAATGTTGTTCTTCGGATTCCTCTGGTATTGGAGGATTCGCTGAAGGAATTGTATGTGAATGTAGAGTTTACAGAAATAAACTAACAAAAGATAGTAACATAATACAGTGCAGAATGAGCAATGATTGAGAAAGAAAAACGAATTGAATCGTATTGTGAAAAAAATGTAGATTGAAATAGATATAGTCCTAATCCACAAGTTACTTTGTTTCAAATTTCTGAGTGACGGAAGTATGAATGGTGGAATAACTTGTTGTCATTCATCAAGGGGAAATGGCCTTGCATGTCTGATTATTGTTGTAGGATCTTATCGTCACGTCCATAAATCTAAGGTGAGCGTCCTCTGATCAATGGACGAATGACATCACGTATTATTGCTCTTCTTCTTTGCAAAATTCCTGTCAAAAAAGTCTACTGATAGCTAAAATTTCTAGATAGCCATATCAAAGCGGAAATTTATGTGTTATCGTAATTAGGCCCGACATTTTATCCTTTAGCACAATTTTTACATATAGTAAAAGTAACGCATATATCCATTACAAGACGACTTCTCTCGAAAGCACTCCAATGAAGTTCAATTTCAAACGATTCAGAAAATGATCTTTGCTTGTGATATTCATGCTTCTAAGGATGGCTTATAAAAGAATTGAAGCGAGCTGTATTTAATTGTGTAAGAAGCTCAGTTATTTAGGAGGCTCGAAAGAAGGTCAGTTATTTAGGAGGCTCGAAAGAAGGTTACGAAAGATCATTTTTTTTGGAACTCGGTACTGGTGTGCTGCTAGTATGAAAGGAAGACAAAAAAAGCGCCAAATGGAAACAATTACACTTCATTATGACGACAAATGTTAGCTATGCTACACTATACGAAGAATGGCTTGTACGATATAATGAGGCTAAAGATTCGACGTTTGAAGAAGCAATGACAGTACGGGCAGCTCGAATGATACCACTTCATGCAGAACCTGTTCCGAATGCTTTTCTGCAAAAGGTATTGTGGGACATGGATGACGACATTCGACTTTTGGAAAGCGAGCTTCAAAATTTCGTTTTTGAACGTAACAATGATGGCAATTTGAAACAAGGCAATTTCGCTGATGAAGAAACAAGTGCCGATGACTTCTTTAAGGCTTATCCGGAATTTATTCGTGAGTTCAACAAGGACGATGTTGTTCATTTTGAAGACGAAGACGTGGAAGAAGATTATCAAATATCAACAAGAGATCAGAGAAAAGGAGATCCTTTGATTTTATCAAGTGTCAACATCCATAGTTCTGAGAACTTTAATTCAACTACTGATAAGGCTCTTGCTTTACACGACTATGTTTCGGAAGATACATCCCGCCAATCAACTCGGAAGACGCAAAATCCATATCAAAAATATAAGCAATTGAGGGATCCCACTCAACCTTCCACACATTCTAATACTATTGGTAGTCAAGATTGGGAAATGGCAGCCAATAATCATCATCAAGAAGAACCTATGAATGCCGAGGCAGTGAAACCAAATCCTTGGAGCTCCATCGGGAATCTGCACAATCCTTTTCAAAGTGCTGCAGACCTTTGGTATAGTGGTGAACAACCCGAAAGTGGTGATTGTATTGAGTCCACAAAACAATACTCAGTCGCCTATCAGCAAAATACAACAAGTGAAAGTAGAAACAGTTTACAGCCGGCTCCAATACAAAAAAATATTCCACAATCTCTGAAAAGAAAGTTCCAACCTCCCAAAAAAGTAAGTGACCTTTACAAAAAGCGTGAAGTTGGTGGATATGGGCAAGCCGTTCGTCCAGTATCGCTCTCTGAAAAGGATGTGGAAGAAAACGACCTACCAGGGCCATTGAAAGGGCTGGACAAAGAACTAGTAGAAAAGATTGAAAACGAAATTCTCGACTCAGGAGATAAAGTAACATTTGATGACATTGCTGGATTGGAACATGCCAAGGCTACTGTTCAAGAGCTGGTTTGTTGGCCTATGAAACGACCCGATTTGTTTACGGGATTACGTCGTGGCCCGAACGGTTTACTTCTTTATGGTCCACCTGGAACTGGCAAAACGCTCATCGGAAAAGCAGTTGCACATGAATCAGGGGCTACTTTTTTCAGCATTTCGTCGTCCTCTCTAACTTCCAAATGGATTGGTGAAGGAGAAAAACTAGTTCGTACCCTTTTCGCAGTAGCGGCATATCGTGAACCTTCGGTCGTGTTTATCGATGAGATTGATTCGCTGCTTACCCAGCGTAAAGCAGACGAAAATGAAGCAAGTCGACGAATTAAAACCGAATTTTTGGTTCAATTAGATGGCACCAACGGAAGCCACGGAGAACGAGTATTGGTTATTGGTGCGACTAACCGACCTCATGAATTAGATGACGCGGCTCGAAGACGGTTTGTAAAGCGATTATACATTCCGTTGCCGGAGGCGCCGGATCGTGAAGTGCTGATTCGTACACTGCTAACAAAAAACCGTCACGATCTAACTGATGCATGCATCCAAAAGCTATCTCTTGCAACCGAAGGCTTCAGTGGGGCTGATTTGAAGGCACTTTGCGTGGAGGCTGCAATGGGACCCTTGAGAAGCTTGGGATCTCGAGCCCTGCAAGTTGATGCCAACGATGTCCCGCCGATCGCATATAGACATTTCCGCCAGTCTCTTCGAGCAATGAACCCAAGTGTGTCGCAGGCAGATCTAAATGTATACATTGAATGGACTAAAACGTACGGTAGTTTGAGAATGAACCCTCTGCAGGACGACGACGATAGTGAAGATGAACAATCATAAATATTAGTCACATTTTTAGTTTTTGTAATGAAACATTGTCTACCGATTGAAAGTAGGGATGAGAACAACGAAAACCCGAGATCCCACGGTGCATATGTCTTCATTCAACAAAGGAAAGCTTCCCATACTTGGAAGAATTCTTTTGCCATTTAATGTAACCGCATCTTCATCATTATTAGCCACCAATTGAAAGTCACTAACATCCGTTGGAACATGCTGAATCAAAGCCGCGGACTCGCCGCAAGTATTACAAGTACCGCCTATGTTACAATCAATATCCCCAATGGTCCCGCCGAGAATCGGCTGACCAAGTCCTAGCTTTTCGCATGCGTGTTGCAAAACACTACTCGCTCGACCTAGGACACAGACAGAACCTTGAATTAGGGTTCGAAAAGATATGTTTATTCCATGATCATTGTATTCTTCGGAAAGGAGTCCCAGCGCACGAGAGCAGTGCTCGTGTGATTTGAACTCACAAGATGAAAGAAAAGTGTCTACTGACCAACTAAAGAGACTTGGATTTAAACCCAAGAGCATAGCCCCTCCAGCTCGCCGAACTGTCGTAGCATGATTGATTGGCGTACAGGGACGAAACTCCGAGTCAATATCAAGCATTGTATCAAGATCGGCATTGAGGTAGCCGTTTCGTCGTGCAGCAACCATTCGAGCAGCGGCAATCTGTATCAAAGCATCATCCGTTAGATCTTCAAATGATTTTCGTGGAGCCAAAATCGAAACTTTGGAAACCGCTTGTGAGAGTACAGAGGAGAGAGCGAAATCTGAATTAGTCTTTGGCTTAGGACCAGGTTTAGCTTTCTTGGAAATCGACGGACTTTGTTTTCCTGACTTCTTTGTCTTTTTTGCCTCGGTCTCATCTCCATCGTCTAAATCTTCTTTCTTCCCCCGCTTTTTGGGAGGCTTTTTAACTTTTTCAGCCTTTGGGGGTGGAGGTAACATTTCACCTGCAGCCATGGCTGCTTTCTCGCGTTCATACGTGGCTGCCGCTTCTTCACCTTCAAGTTGAGCCTTTCTAGTTGCTTCTTCACCGTACAAAATGAGATGTGCCCAAGCGTAAACTGCGGCAGCATCCCACTCTGAGTCGAAAGTTCCAAGATAATGATTTGTTCCACCAAATGAAATTTGACTTTGCCAACGATCATGACCTTTTCTTGCTTGTCGACAAACGCCTCTATAAGCATAAACGTGACGCTTAGAATTCCCACCCGTTCTGGAAGTCTGTCTCGGGTCTCGTAACAAAGGCTTAACATCTTTCGGAAGATCTTTTATATTGATGACAGATAGAGCCGGAACGACGCTACTTGATCCTCCTCCCAACATTTCCACTCCGCGTCCAGCAGCAGATGCTGCCATATTGTCTTCATAAATGATCCTTGATCCGTCCTTGTTATAGTTTACTTCCACATTTTGGGATAATCCACTTTTGTGAAGAATATTGTCGTGCTTATGAGCAGCATCTTCAACAGAATCAAAGTACATAATGTCTTCCGTTCCTTCTTGTAAGAAAGTCTCATTTTCAATTTTCAAAAAGTGCTTTCCCGCTGAGTTGACCCACACTCCTCGATATCCTGGAACACGGAAAGAACCGTCGGCATCCTTATCTTTTGACTCTGGGATCTTTTTCGCGCCTTTTGTTTTTTTACCTACCACACCCGGCGGGCCAACGTTGCTTGATGCTCCTCCTTCCTTCGAACCCACGTTGTCAGTCCCAACCTCTGGTTGTCCGCATGTACGCTCATGATGCGTCCTTGCCTGGGAAGTTCCGCAGTCACTGCCACAGGTTCGACATAGCCAAGTTCCTGGTGGAGCATGAAGTGCTGCAATATGTTGACGTAATCCCTGCTCTGAGCCAAACGATCTACAGCAGCGCACGCCGAGACGATATGCTAGAGATCCAATTATTGCTCCGCTAGCTCCTGAGGATGAGGTAACTGAGGCTGGAATAATCTCGTAACAAACATGACCGTGGCGAGAGGATTCCTTCATGTATTCTAGAATCTTCTGAAACGAAGCATTACCTAGTTCATAGCGCATCCAGGGGCTGAACCATGCCAATGCAGCCCTACGCGACTGCGAGATCTTTCCTTCAATCACAAAGTCTTCGTCGGTAAAGAATCGGGGGGGTGGCGGTACGATTTCTTCATCTACAACGAGAACGCCATCCATGGATGCACTTGCTAGGACTTGCAACGCGTTCGGCTCGTCTGCATTCGGCGCGTAAACGACGATTGATCTGGTTAAAAGCTTTTTAAAATGTTCCAAACTAGGTGGATCATGTGTAATGCGACAGCGGTCCCACTCTTCGCTCATGACGTCGGCAAAATGAGGCAAGATGCATGTGATAAGTCCGGGCAACGTCATGCTCCGTTGCTTGTGCGATAAGCTCAATGATGGAGTAGTCAAAATACGATGACGACAAGTGAGTCCAATCCAGGCGTCCTTCACGTTGTTCATTTCAGGTGAACCAAAAACCCAATCATGACCTGTGGCTAGACCGATATGAGCATCACACGTTGCAAAAATGGACTGTTCCCAAATTTGTGCAAGTTGAGAATTTGGATCTGATTGAGCTGCAGCGAGCCAAGAGAAACCCTCGTCGAGAACGACAATGGAAAATGGCTGTTGGACGAAATCTAAATAATCCACTAGGAAATCTTGATACGAGGTTACCAAGACATGAAACGACGATTCTTGCTGACCAAGTTGAGCAGATGCTCCAAAGTGCTTAGCTCTGAGTTTGCGGCGGATAGTTGTTGATCCTCGGTATTCCAACGCTCGAAGTCGAGACGAAGGTGTACGTCGTATGCTGGCTTGAACGGTTTCAAACTCTCGACAAAAACATTCCACATGGGCTTGCGTCGTCACAATTAAGTGAGGACCATAATAGGCTTGACGAGTCGCCATTTCATTTATGACATTCGCGATGCGTGCATGACGATTTCCCCAATTGATGTCGCAATACACAGCGTGACCAGAACCCTTTTGTAATACACTGAGAAATCGGGGAAGACAGGTTTCCAACCACAAGGAGGTGATAGCACTTTGGTTAGGATTGAAATTAGTGAGACTCATGTTTTCGAAGGCGGCATCCCGTTCTTTTGATTCAGGGAGAGCGAAAGGATTCCGAATGCGTCCAAAACGCGAGGGAGGCAGCATGGATTGATGATACAATAACCTTTGAGACGATCGGCGAGCTGCGTTCAAGCCTTGATCTATGGCTCTTTGACCAAAATTCTGTGCTTGTATAATGACCGATCCCATATTGAGTTTTTCATGTAAATTATTTTGAGGAATATCAAGAGGATCCAGCTTATCATTAGTTTCGAAGCTTAGTGTCAATTCTTCGAAGGCAATCGATGCTGCAGCGCAAAGGACTGCTCGCGACACAGCTGAACGTGAATCCATAACAGCAGAAGCTGTAGCAGTGGTTGCTTTCGAAGATTCTTTTGGAAAATGTGTTGAAGAAGTTCTCTCTGACTGCAATCCTGGTACATTGTTTCCGCTGTTCTTTTTCTCAGATACAGACTCAATCATGATTTGATCACGAAGTCTTTCTAGACTCTCCCATTCCATGAGCTTTTGTGGGAGCTCGTTATTTCTTGAGGTTAGCTGCGATTCGTGCTCCTGATCTTCCTCTTTTGACTCCTTTTCTGTCTCCATTACGATGATCCATGCCGCAATGTTAAAACTAATTCGAACTAAAGCTGCTTTATCGCGGCGCAACCTCGAGAGCGATAAATCAACAGCGAAGTTAGGGGAGAGCCTTGGGGCAGAAGCATCAAGAGAACGGCGATTCAAATCTTGCCACAGTATATCACGATTGCGCCATGATGACGGTGCCGATGCCATCTTCAATATTCCATATATGTAAGAACCTCATGAACGTAAAGAAGCAAAGTCTGTCCTTCTTCTTGGTGATAGGGTTGCTCAGCACTGTACTTGTTCCATTTTTTTTCGTGCACATTTAGGCGGCAAAGATTTTATTATTCCTACTCTGATAGGACTATGATGACATTTCCAGCATATGGTTGCAAAAGGTTTATCAAGTAAAGCAACATTCCAGTATCTGACCTATAGCGGGATTGCATTTCTGGATTGTTTCCATTCTCTCCTCTTCATACCGCAGATTTCTTCATTAACTTCTTCTCCAAATGTTTTATCGAATGTGATCGTATAATCCATGCCACTATTATTTCCACTTTCTTGACAATTTTTCAGCATAAAAGTCCACTCTGCTTAATCTCAATGTTTAGAACACCATCAAAACTCATTAACGCAACTCCACGGAAGACAAGTTTTTCCATAGACTCGAGTCAACCTTGCTGCCAACAAATTTAAAGTGGAGCATTTGATGAAGAATTCCCTGATACAATGGAGTTAGCATCCTTCCTCTCAATCGATTCTTTTTCATTGTTCTCAACCTCGTCCACCATAGAATCATTCTCTCTAAGATCATTTTTTCTCATCATTGTCATCAAATTTTTTTAAGTACTGCTTGATGACATGGGCTTTGTTTTGATGTTCAGCATCCTTTACGCATTACAAGCATGATTTATTTGCCTTGCATCTGATCCTTGGTTTTGGTAACACCCATTTCATCAAACATCCTTAATTTTTCTATGAAGCAAGCCTTCTTACCAGAGACAATTTCTTAAAGTGACTTATTTATAATCTTTGGCCATTAATGTGGTTGAGTAAAAGCTTGAATTGGAAGCTCACTCTAACAAAATTACACTTCTGGCTTCATCTTGAAGCGATCATCCAATGTGGCATATGAACCTGAAAGGCCATTTCACCTGTTGAGCAACAGAGGTAGAAACATTTATTGCATCAAAATTTAAAGAATTTGGCTCTTTTTCTTTGTTTATTACAAAAGGAAGCATTCACATGATTCCTTCAAGCAGCAATCTTTCAAATATTTATCCCAAATATGGGCAGGATGACATTTATTAACTTTTTCCTAAAAACAGGTGTCATCTGATGCTCATAATCAAGATAAACACAATTTGGATGGAGACACTGTGCTTGTAGCAAATTTTCCTCTCCAGCTGAAGTGGACTCAATCGTACATCATTCAACACTAACAATTTCTAGCATTAAATTCCAGTTATGAAGAGGGTGAGAGAAAATTCACGCCAATGAAAATTGGCCATAACAATAAGGATGTTCTGTCAGATAACGCAATGCTAGTTTGAATAAGAAGTCGTCAAAAGTAACTTTTGCGCCTACGGAAAAACCAATATTGTTGGTGTTTTTCACATTGGCATTGAGCTAGACGAAATCTAAAGATGAGTTCATGCATTTCGATAGTTTAGCAATCGTTACCTAAATCATATTCAAGATTCAATTAGCGCTGCGTTGTTTATTACAAGGTTATCCCTTGCTTCTTCAGGTTTGCCCTAGCAAGGCTCCTTTTCACACGATACCACTTAGCCCTCTGTCGCTTAATTTTGCTTCCAGACACAAAATTTTGTAGAACAAGACTTCGAGGATCTGGCTTATTTGTTGAATTTCTTTTGATCTCATTCAAAATATCTAACTTCATTTCATTAGATTTTTTATCGTGAATTCTCCTCATTTCTTGGCGCGCATCTGCATTCTTTTGGGAGATAAAACCGCACTCAGACTTTTCCCCCTGGAAAGACACGTACGAATGATCAGTTATGTCAAAGTCCTTTAACTGTATTGAATGGTTAGGATTATCTTGAACCCATGCTCGCAATAGAGAATACAATGTGGGATCGTCGGGCAGTGAAGCGAAGTTGATCCGACGATCTAAAATATGGAAGACTGACGTTGCATCTTCTGGAATTGAACTTTCTATATCACTGGCCGTAAGGTGGAATGGATGCAGATAAATATTTCGATCCGATCGTGAAATGAAGGAGGATTTAAGACATAATTGTGCATCATCATTGACCTGGTTGTTCAAAATTACGTTGGGTTTCGGTGCTGAGGAGCTTCTATACTTCCTATGATACTCTTTTGGAGGAGTAGACATAATTGATATACCTTCATTATTATCTTCATCATTTTCTTTGTTGGGGAAGTAACTCATTTCTTTTCTAACTCTGCCATGATAAATTCGATAAAATTTGTGATAACCTTATCTATGGTAATTTTAGGGCAAACGGGACCGGGATTTGATGAGAATGTATATCATGATTAGACTCACGGAGGGCATAGGGATGAAGTATATCATTTTTAAAGGAAAGATTTGAGTCAACTTGACGCAGCCAAATTTAAATCACTGTTCATTTTGGATATCTTCCGTATTCAAGTAAATGTAAACCATCCCTACTATTATGTCTGATGAAATAAGTCTCTGTCTACAAAGATTTGGTCTACCCAATACATCATGTTACGCTACGTACCCCAAGATTGGGCTTAGCCTGTTTTAAACTTAAAAGACCAAAAAATATGTACCCATTCTCACATTTTTTAAAACTAGGATTATGTCACTCTTTTTTCCGTTTGTAACTGGGCACTTTTCAGTATTAAGTACTAATAATTCCTGGAGAATTTAAATTATTGATATATATGTATGGACATCAAACAATTTCTTTTTTCTGGACACGAGCATACAACATTGCCGTTAATGTAGTTTGGTATGTGCTTATTTTGTCATACCTTATGGGAATTAAAGGAATGAGACAATAGCAATGCAAGATAAAAGATATGAAGTGTAATTGGGCAAAAAGCAATTTAAGTTGATCGACTTCTATTTCTAAAGTAGAGTTATCAATTCGTTTGTTGGGCTGTAGGCAGTACCCATTATTCATTGGATTAATCTATTGTGCATTCAACCTCAGTTTCGCGAATAACTTATGATATTCCTCTGACTTATTTTCAATAATTATAAGTAGGATAATGACCAGACTTAAGGCACTTGACTTCTGTATCAAGTATATTGAGTAAATGCATATTCATCTTTACGTTAACCCCGTTGAAAATGTTGAAATTTCTGGGAACAAAAAACTGAAAGTGTTACGTTGCAGACGGCACATAGAAGAGACAACGTCTTCTTCAAACCTGTAACTGCTACTGGTAAACCGAAACACTGGCTCTAATATTCTTCAGTTTACTTGCAAGAATTGAATTCCTGGAATCCATTCCAAACCACCACAAAATTTATTTTAGATGTTGGAAAACGAATTTTCGGAACTCAAAACCCATCAATATCTTATCACTGATACTCTCCATTCAAATAGTTCTTTTTCACACACTGTCTCTGCACGATGATACTTATGCGATTTTTTCTTTGCTTTTGGACTTTTGGCATTGAAACATATGCATTTATGACATCAACAAAGCCATTGCCAGCTCCCTACGGCCAGTTTCGCAAATGCGATCTGTCATGTAATTTCCAGCCATCGAAACAAACCGAGGATTTCACTTCTGCACAAACGAGAGTTGTTTTCTCAAAAATCGTTAGGTCTGCTCCAAATAATGATCCCATACTCTTCCTTCCACAACTAGTGGAGTATTTGCAAGAAAAGTTCCGAATTCCAGCAAACTTGCCTATGCTGTATAAAACCTACAAAGGTAAAAAAGATGGTGATGAAAGATCCAGAGATTGGATCGTATCCTGGTACTCACCATTATCATCAAAATTAGAAGACACCCGTTTGTCTTTGGAATTGGTGCCACTAGTCGTTGATGGGAATTCAAAGGTCCAAGACACCTCATCCTTACCATCAATGGCCATGATAGCTGTACACAAAGATATTCATCAACCCGTTTTTGTACCAATGATAACTCCATTGTTCGAGGATTCAGAGAGGAAAATCATTCGAGCTTTGGATAGAGGATTAGATAAATTTTCCATGGGAAGCATCACCGGTCTGACTTCGACACTTCCATCCGCGAGTACATGGACGTTTATTCCGCGGGATGGCTCAACTGTGATACAGAATTATGAAAATAACAATGATCACGATTTAGTACTCCATGAGAACCCAACACCAGTACTCACCACTATCTCAACCCAAGAGGAACAGAAAAAGAAACATAGCAATGGTCAGAAAGCGGATATGGAAGTGAGTCAGAATGCAAATACTCACGCTATCAAAACAAATGGTACATATACATCTATGAAGACTGGAGACGAATCAGCGTCAAGCCGTAATTATAGTATTCCATCTCATGAACGCCAGTTATCCGATGATTTTGCAGTTCAGGCAGCACGAAGCGTAGCAAATCGGCGATCGCAAGAGAGCAATCTAAAAAACAACAATAAAGCAATACAGCAGAATCTTCCATCAGAAGAATTTGCTGTTCAAGCAGCACAAGAAATTGCGAAACAAAGGAAAGCATCTGGAAACATTGGTGGCACAACAGAGAAGCTGTCGGAGGAGCGCACGCGTCACCAAATCAACAATGGTGATGAAATTCTGAAAGACCGGAGTGAGAGCCAGAAAATAGCACAAAAAATGGATGGCAACTCATTAGGGAAGAGAAGTGCCAGTAACGTTGCAGTCGGGCAAAATAGGAGAAGTTGGAGTATCTCAAGTCCTAAATTGAGAGCACAAGAAAGGAAAGAATTGGGTGACAAAATTCAGGACTACTCAGTAGATGCAACAATAATGACTAAAGGTTTGCCCAGCCCGTTGGATGGCTCGGAGAAAGTAATATCCTCGAATGATATTTTGGACCCCCAATATGTGAAGGAAAAAAAGGTATCATCAAGCAGCTCAGATGCAAAGCGAGAATTGCACCTTAAGGTGGTCGACGACAAAAACTCGGTATCTGTTGTTTCCTCGCTTGAATCTTTGGATATTCAAGAAAAGCCCGATGATTCTACAGAAGTTCGAAGAGCAAAAGAAGCCCAAAGAATGATGTCTGAAATTTCAAAGCAGGCGCAAGATATGTCTGCTGAGGACTTACTCAAAGATATACTCAAGTTCGGAGAAGAGAAAAAAAGAGAAGAGGAAATCGGTTCAGGCTTTGTATCTGGTGCCTTTGAAAAAGCAAAGGAGCTGTTACGATCAAAGAAGGAAAAGCGTGAAAAGAGGAAATTCAAAGATATCGGTGAAAGCAAATTAGGAAGTTTCCAGGTGGATATTTCCATTCCAAACGATTCTTCTTTGCAAGATTCGAAAGTTCTAAGTCAAGAAGAAGAGCTTAGGCAAATATTTCAAGCTGGTGAGAGATTGGCAGAAATCAGAAGCAATACTATCAGTCCATCTGTTCGTACACTAAATGAAGAACAAGAGCAAGAGGTTGATCGCTTATTGTCAAATGAAAAGACTGTTTCATCCTATGCTCGAACACTAGACGACGATCTAATCGAATTGGAAATCCAAATCAATCGAAATGTTGGCGAGGACATGGATGGCCCTATGGTGAATCCTATGTTTGATATTCTCTCTGGACCCGAAGTTTACAATCCTAATGTTGATCCGGAGACGGCTGTCAATTGGCCAGGAGCTCTACCTGGAAGGAAAACGGTTCGTTTACCAAAAGAATTAGATGAAGCTGTCAGGCAAGCTAAATTCGCCGCTGACGTGATTATGAGAATGAGAGAAGAAAGCGATGAGGAATCTGATACAAAAAAGTATTTTTTCGGTGAAAGATTGCTCTCAATCTCAGAAATATCAAACCTCAAAAGCGTAGTATCAGAAGCTGTAAAATTAGGCCTTTTGAATGATCCCGTAGAATACATGGCCGAGCGCTCACGGCTTGCGATAATTGTCGATGAATTATGGGAGCAACCAGAGGAAAGGTTCAGGGAAATTGCAGAAAACTACAAAGATTTATTCTTATCCGATAATTTTGTAGACCTCTTACGAGAAAGATTGACTGAGATGGCAGATCGCGACAGGTTGATGAGGGAAAATGGTTCCGACAACCAAACTTTGATCTATGAGGTGGAAGGGCGTCACCGACGTGAACGAGAAATTTTGGGCAGCCTTGTAGAGTATGCGCAGTTGTTGGTAAAGGAGACACGGGCGCTTGGTGCCACGTTGGAAGCTCAGCAGATCGAGGTAATCAGGTCCATTTGTAAAGTTGCGATGGATCCGTCACTCCAGACAGAAGAAGAAACGGCACGTGCCCTTTCGGATGCAGTTCGCGACATGCGTCCACTCTTTGATGATTCCTTCGTCGCCTATCTCAAGTACGCCGTTGCCGAGGAAAAAGGTCGCTTAGCTCGAGCAGGTGTCTTGGACGATCCTGAACATAATCAATGGCTGATGGTTTTGCAAATTGTTCAACAGGGTGTCTACGCAGAGATTGCGAAGGGTATAAATCGTTACATCGAACATATTTGGTACATTCTCCGTATGGAGACACGGCGACAGCGCTTTAATCTATTATCTGAAATCATAAATGTGATGCCCACACTAGATGTGCGTCCATTCGTGCAAGTTGTGGATAATATAGCAAGCTCCTTAGGTGATGCAGTGAAAGGGGACATAGATCCATGGAACTTAGGGGAAATGACAAACTCTCTCCTTCAACTGCATAGAGATGTTCATGAGTTGTTACCTCCCGACCGCATCAATGAGATGGCAAAAGATGCCGATGAGTGGGCAGCAAAACAGAGACAACGATTGCTTGAACAACGAAATTTAACGAAAAAGAGACTTGAGCAATCTAGGGAAATGGAATCAGTTACTGATGCCATTTTGAAGAAATCAGCCTCCGAATTAGATCGCTTTGACTAAAAGCGTTTTCTTTTGTTTTTAGTGAAAAATATCAACCCTAGATTTTTTGTAATGATTGTTAATTTTCGACATCAAAGCAGTTTCGAAGTTTTGACGCAGTGACTGAATCAGCTAATATCGGAATCATCAAGGTGAAAAGACAAGGCGCTTGTATCAATTCAACGTTACAAATTTGCCTTGCTGTATTTTGCTAGACATGATCATCTTTCGAAGTTGCAGTCACGATAACAGGATTTGTGAAGAACTGGTAGAAGCAGTTGCTTGAAGAAAATGTAAATCTTCAATCTTTTATTTGAGTAAGCGTTTAGCTATAAAAACTTTGTAAGTAGGCATTAAATGTTTGAAAACTTGCTTTCCATAAGCTATCATATATGTCTTGAATATATAACAAATGAGGCTTAGAAAAATGCAAAACAATTGTGAAACTACTGCACTTTTGCGGTACATGCAATGCGACGTCCCCTTTGCTTGAAGCAGCAGGGATTGAGGAAACGAAAAGTTAATTCTTTCAAAGAATCGCAATTAAGCGACTGATGGCAGATTTGAAAAGATTCTTGATGCTAGAGAAAATCAGTGACTATGAAAAGTTTGCAAATTAGAAATTCCAAGATAGTAATGCCGCATCAATTGAAACTTCATGCATCCTCAGTAGAATAAAAACATTAAAGTCAATTGATCAGTCTCTATCAGTAGATTTTTTATGGATGATAATTAGCTTGTTGTTCCACAAAATGCATATTTGCTTCTTTTCATGACTGAGATTCTAATCAAAACTCAGATTAGTCTTTTGAATGTATGAACATTTGTCGGCAAGAACATTGTCATGATCATTTGAAAATAAACTGAACCAGCAAGTATCAAGAGAATTGGTGTTATAGTCTCTTTTTGAGCAAAATCCAATTGACACCATTAGGTCGTGATTCTCAAATTGTAGCTTGATTTAGACTTGATTTACTTGAAACCTTGAGTTCGACGGTGCAAATAGGTTCATCTTTTAGATTTCAAAGAGATACGAAGCACTTCCATCCTCACACTCAAATTCTTCGATACGTTCCTCGGGAGCAAGGAATTCCCAGATCTTGTCACCTTCCGTTGCAATACTTGTAGCAATTTCCCTCATGTGATTGGATATATGTCTTTTACTTTTTCAAACAAAAATTAGTAGTTGTGATTTACCTTGCTTGAAAAATACACTGCTTGTAAATAGTAATGTACCTTTTGATTTCCGGTAGTAAAGATACAACGACACTTCTCCCTAAATTGTAACAAATAGGCTGCGGTTGTGCTCATATTGAGGAAAGATGCCAATAGGCATGAAACGTATGAAAAAGATGTCTACAGATCATTACAACGAAATCTCATGTCATTTTCTTAATAAGTTATGTAGAAGTGTGTCGGTAATATTTTCACTCCGATGTATAAATCATGATCAAAACAGAAGATTATATTCATCTTCCAACTTAGCATAGAGCACTGTGATTGCACTATTTATTGATAATATGATAAACATTACATACTTTGGACTTCAAAATGTTAAGTTGTTAGCAATAAAGATCTCGTTTCCTTTAAAAGTCTATTTTTAAGCTTTTATCTAGGGTCTACAAACTAGTATTACACTGATTTCTTATTAAAGGATTCAGTCTAAAAGTTGTATCTAAGGATGTACACAAAGGAACCTAGGAAAGCAATGTGCCGTACATTTAGTGTGGAAGAGTTCGCCTCAGAATACACAACATTGCTTCGAACATAATAATTTGATTCTATGACTGTGTTGGATTTTCGTATGACCTTGATGTTATTATCTTGGTGAAGTTGTGAAGTTGTGAAGTTGGCAAACTGATTTTTCCTTCCCTCATTGAAAATCTGAAAATTGCCTCCAACAATTCCATTTTCAATTTTCATCACCTGCTTAATATTACCTATTTTACGCGGAATTCTTTTTAGTAATCTGTATAGAGTGATGCATATTATCCTTATCGACAACAGCTAGTGCATTAAAAAAATTATTCCAAAATATTTTGTTCGTTAGAAAGAGGTCGTCATGGAAGCTTTGAAACTGAGCCATAGAATGGGAATGGAAGCATTATGCCAACGAAGAATTTCTCTCATTATTTCCAGTGAAGGCTTAAAACATACTCAATAAAGTAAAGACAGAATGGGCGGTACTCCAAAGTTATCGAAAAGTAACCTTGACAGAGCAACACCGATTGAGGAAATGACGATGTTGGAACTTTCATTGAACCTGACAAGTTCGGTCACACGTGTTCAAGGTGATTCTTCTATTCTGCGAGAAGTGGATCTCGTTGAATCAACAAAAATTCCTAAATCTACACTCGTGATCGTGACGGAAACGGATAATTTGAAAGAAAACTCAAATTCAACCAGGACATCAGGTTTATTTCCTTTACTTGCTGATTTGGACGTAGTTATTTCGAAATTAAAAGTGCGAGATTGGGATGGGGAAAAATACTATTCAGATTACATTAAAGAAGGCCTTCAATACAAAGGTAAGCATGATGAAAGTGTCATCATGTTGTTTGAGAGTCCTTCTTCAAATCCATCCGGCGGAAATGCATTTCATAACAATAGTAAGTTTTCGGATCCACCTACTCAAATACTTAATAATCGCTCTAAGTTTTGTTTCAATGACCAGCGAAATTCAAATTTCATGATTGGCCAGCACCCAAATCCACCAAGGTAAAGGCGATGTTAGGACCCTGCAGATACGCACTCATGACTGGTGACGTCTTCCCAGTTTTTTTGCGCGATGCCGTTCCTCCAGAGGGCTTGCTTGAGCACTGGTCCAAAACCGTTCGAGGTTCAGTTATGCCAAAATTCGTGTCCACAATCAAGAATGATGATTTAGTTTATGCCTACCTCCCAGTTGAACAAATCCAAAAGCACCTCAATGATCCTGTGATTCACTATCACTTGGCCGGTAAGGATTCTATCGTACTCATGACGCAAAAAACGACAAAGCTGCTCCCAGATACTCGTGTTTCACGTCCGTGCGTTGTCAAGACAACTCATTCTATGGGTAGCAAGGGAATTTTCATTATTCGAAATGACGAAGATGAATATCGGTTTCAGAAATACCTTCTTGAGTCTGGTAAGCCTACTTTTGTGGTAACGGATTTTGTAGATATTGCTCGAAATGTTGCTTGCCATTTCTTCATGCATCCGAACGGCACAAGCCTTACATGGTTTGGTTCAAATGAGAATAAGAGATTACTGGATGGGACATTTAGCTCAGATTCATATTTGGATATGAATGACCAAGAAGAACTCAAGAGAATGCAACTTCCTTTCGTGGAAGAGGTAGTCCAGTACTGTCATTCGCTTGGATTCTGGGGATTTTGCGGTATCGACATTTTGTTTGACTCAACCGGTCATGGATACTTAGTAGATATAAATCCTCGTGTCACAGGTAGTTGTCCAGCGCTTATGACTCTTCATCGCTTTCATAAGCAGTACGGATTTCAGGTTGGAATTTTTCGTCGAAGCGGAAACATTTACTTTCACGGATGCTCCCATGATTTGTTTGAAAAAGTAGAAGTGTATAACTCTGACCATGAAGGTGTCAGACGCGTTGTCATTCACAGTTTAGTTCAATCAGATACGAAGGACGGTTCAAGTGTCGTCTGTCGAGTGAACATCGGAGTCTACGGGAATGTAATAGACAAATGTCGAGAAGTATTAAATCGTTTTGCACAACCACTAAAGGTTGGATAGAATCAAATACCAGATTCAACGATATCCTCAATAATTCTAAAAAAGATTTAGGAAACGCATTTGAAATGCTGGGAAGAAAACATAATGTTGTTCTAATCAAATTTATGTAACCCCAAAAAGTCTGTATTACTTGTGCAGAAGAAATTTCACAATCCTTCACTCAAGTAATTACCTGTGGGGTAAACGTATTATTTATTTTTGTCACAGTGTTTCTCACTTCGGTCGGCAACGCAACTAAAATTTGTAAACTTGTTCTGCCTTGTAACCCATTTCATCAAGTACCCCAGATAGTTCTTTTTGATCTCTCGGACCACTAAAGACGTCGTACATTGGGGGAGGACCACATACAAAAATGATATTGTCGTTGTCCGTAGGATCCGGAAAGAATTTTGCAATCATTTCTTTGGAAATATGTCCCCTGGCTCCTGTCCAGGACGAATCGTCAGGTTCATGAGAAAGTATGTGCACAACCTCAAGACGGGAAGATTTATCACACCAAGAGTCTAACAACTCTTTCCCTAATATATCACTAGACACACGAGATCCATACAATACAATCACTTTAGTTTCACAAGACTGGTCGCCAAGAATAGCATGTAGTGCCTGAATCATAGGAGTGATTCCCGTTCCACCGACCAACATTGAAACCGTTTTGTATGGAAAAGGTGCCTGCATTTTTACGTTGAAGTCTATGTGCTTAAATGCAATCTCTTGTCCTTTCTTCATTTTGCATAAATAATTGGACATACGACCACTTTCACCATAGTCTTTGACTAATAAATCAAATGATCCGATCTGTGTATTCGTAGAAATAGGTGTGTAAGGACGAATCACAGGTTCCAAAACCCCATCGGTATCGGGTATATCAGCCTTGGCTAAAATACAGGCGCATGTACTCAAGTTCAAAGGATGAGATGGATCTGGAAGACCAAATCGAAGTACTGATGATGTCGGCGAAATCTGCCAACGCTCTAACAAAGGAACAGATGTGAACTCAGGAGTAAATTGACACACTCCTGGTCGGACTAATGCGCATTCTGGATTTCCTGTCAAGGAAGATGGAAGATCTGAAGAGACTGCCATAATCGAGAAATATCTGAAAAATTGAATAGGTCTTATGTGCTTAATCAAGTGAGACATGGAAATATGACTTATCGCATTGAATCTGAGTCAGATTATGCTGGATCTGGTTCGATGGACGACGGCAGCTGTAAACGTACGTTTTTATCCATAAAATTCCAGTACAAAGAGGTTCGGGTCAGCCACATGTTGCTGAAATTCTTTTGCATATTACTTTTATTGTTTAATAATTGTTTAGAATCCATCAAGGATGCCTTCAATACCACGCAAAGTTTCCACAGTCGTTCATTTTATGAAACGTCAGAATAAGTTTTGTTTATCCTAACAATTTCAATTCCATGGCATATTTGAACGAGAATTTAACAGTATAGATAAAGTTTGATAAATTCATGTATAGTCACACAATACATACATTTTTTGCCTTTTACTTAGTGTAATATTAATCTAGAACAACCTTATCAAACAATTATTTGCTCCAACAAAACCAATTAAAGCTCATATTTGCTAGCAAGGTTTGTCAATCATTTGTTTCAGAAACTAATCATCTATTATTGTAGATTCTGTGTCATTTAACTCCATCCCCAAATATTCAAAGTAATTAATACAAGAAGATCCTCCTGTCTCTTTAAAACAGATGCTGATTTAGTGACAAGTTTCAACATTAATGTGACATTCATTAGTCAATAAGCATGGGTTGTGAGGTAATACCCATTTCTTGATAAGCCCAACAACAATATATCTTTGTGCATATTTTAACTCAAAGCTTCCTATATTTCTTCACCTGTGAAAATTCTTCCCGAGAACAGACGGATTGATAAACTTGAGGTTGAATTGTAACATTAGGAAGTTTCGCACAAGCATAGTCAACAAATATCGTCAAGCAATACCGAAATATGATAATGGGGAAGATTCAATATTGAAATTCAATGATATATCCATGCGCCTGTTTAGTATCAAATTTTTCCTTTGATGCAGTGTTTGTCATCATGTTTATGCATTTGACAAGAAATTAAATTTTACAACATCTTATCTATCTTGAGATATGATCTGGTGAAGAACTATTGTTTGTGTGATTTTAGGCCACACCGGCAAAGTAATCCTTGGATTCGACTATGTCGTTGATTTTCAGACATGGAAATGATTTCTTGTAATTCATTCGTGGAGGAATTGGGAATGAAGCTGTAGACGCGAATTGACGAGCTAGATGAAATTCGTATCAGAAGTGCAGCGTAGTCAATTAACCTATTACGAAACACATTTATTTTCCAATCGAAATATGTATAAATACTCGATATCTTTATCAAAAGAAAGTACTTCTCCCAAGCAACACGGGCCATTCTATTGCACAAATGACCAATCTAATAACCATCACAAGACGATTTTCTCGAGTCATCCTTGTGCTTCAAGTGACGACAGAAAACAAAGTCAGGCATTTTATTTTAGACAGCCTATGTTGTATGGCATTCGAAGAAGTACGGGTAGTTTGTTGAGTGATTGTGGTGACGATGTCTGTAACACTACACGATTCTCTACCGAGGCGCGTGATATGCGTTTCGTCTTAGAAATATTTCCCAACATTGATCATCGTTACATTCAAGAATTTTTGAGGCATGATTCGATTGGCACTATTATCCTTATATTAGCGTCAGAAACTCTGGAGGATACAGCAGCAAACGACAGTTTCAACACCCAGGCCCAATCCTCTAAGTATACACCAAATCATAAGCACGATACTTCCCAGTGTACAGGGAGAAATGCACTATCTCTGCATCCGCAGTTCTGAAAAACACACATCACGATCCAGTTGGCGCCAAAGACTTCCTACGGATGCGTAAGCTCTAAGACGACGATAAATTGCGTCCTGAAGAAAAATTGAATTAGAGATCAGATGACAGGTGTCGTTTGAAATGTCGATAAAAGTCGCTACTCAATTTTTAATGGTGCTCTAAAGAACCTAGCATTATTATTAGGATTGTAGTGAAGTATTTGCTAAAGCATTTGCATGTAGTTAAAGTGTTTGAAGTATTTAAGGATCTGTAAGGTATTCGAATGTGCCTCCATTGCTGGTTTGAATATATGCATTCCAGTTAGACATGAGCAGGGATCCTTTCATGTTCGATGGATTACCTTTAGTGGAGTACAGATTTGCAATTTTCCAAGTAAAGCTAGCGAAGCTAAGACGGTGGAACTAAATTTAAGTGCAAACAAGAAAAGGATCGTGTTTTTTATTGATAAAACAAGCCTTTGTTGTAAAATATAGTTCTTAGTCATCAACTTGCAACTTATTTTAAATGAGAAATTTCCAGTATCACTTGCGCTATGAGAGCAAAAGGAGAGAAGAGTAATTTACCCCTTTTGATTCAGGCTTTGTGCCAAAATAGCAGTTAAGCATCTTGTTACATTCAAGGCGAAGGAGTTTCAGAAAGGGGATTTCCAAAAAATCACGTGTAATTTGTCATGTAAGGATTTTATTTTCTCAGGTGAAGTGGCATACTTCAGAATATGAATTAGCAATGTTACACGTACATTACGATTCTAAAGGTGACTAATCACACAAATTTGAATTCAGTAGAAGGATATGTTGATGCGTATCAGAGACAAGATTCTCTGCATCAAGTTTTTGACTCAGATTTATTTATACTGTATCAAATTAATGCTATTGAAAAAATCGCATTTCTTTTCGACCCTAAATTTCAATGAAAATCCTATGAGGCCTAGAATCTTTGGCATACTGATAAATGTTTGCCATTACAGACTTTTCTGGAGATTTTTTCTTTATCAATCAGAATTATTGGACCTTGGATACTGAAACAGGACTAAGATCTAAGCCATGATTTATTCTTATTTTCTCCCTCCAAATGACATAAAGAGCATGTAGAGGTATACCAACATAGAATTCATAAACACATTTTACCCTCGGTTTCCACACTATCTCCATGACACAAGCACGAAAGATTAGCATAGAGGTAATGATCCATTAACGTACAGTGATATGCGCTAACAAGACTCTATTTTGCAGTAATTTATTCTTAGATATCTGTATTCAACTTTCCTTTTAGCCTTAGTCCTTGTTGAAGTTTTCTCGCTTTAGTGACCATGTGCCTTCACTTTGAAACTTTATCTAGAACTTCCAGTATGAAATAGTAGTAGTCATCTTCCTCACTAATACTGGTTAGGTTGGTTTAGTGGAGAGAAGAGATTCAAAGTTCATCTTCTTGGCGTATGCAGTCTGTCAGGCTTACCTTGTCTTTTTCATACAAATCTGAGGGAGAGAAAATGCTCCGAGACGTAAGTGAACTAATCTTGATACTCCATGCATTTAATCTTAAATTTGTTCACTAATGAAGCATACTTATTTCCTAAAATCAATCAATTGACATTTCAAAATGCTATTGAAATGGTTTCAATGGATTGTTGAAGGTTTGATCAATTTTCCGTAGCTTGAGCAACTTCCTAATGTGCTCTAAGCTGCTCTAAGAGTTTACCAATTGCAAATTATGATCTAAACGTTACTTTTATCCTTGATCTCTTGTGAATCAATTGCAACGTGTTTCCTTGACCACGTAGTCTCTTTAGCTTACGTGATAGATTCAACACTTAACATTAGACTTTGTGATCTTAGATTCACAACTTAGATTCATCAATCGTGAATCTTGATAGATTCCAGTTTGTCACTTAGGAATCTGTAATAGTTATTCTTACCGTATTGATATGACGGTCCTGAAAAGATATTACATGTTCTTCTTAATCTATAGGCAATCTTAAGCATCACTAACATCATATAAGACTATGACTTAATTGAATTTGTGGAAGGTATAGAAAGAATGGTTACCTATGTGACCTATTCTATTTTTAGATGAGTAAATATTAGAACATTAATTCTACTATTATTTACTATGCACTAACGATAACTTTGGACATCTCCAGTATCGGTACAGACACATTTCTCTTAGCAATTTATTATAGTATTATTAGACTGCATTGCTTACAACCTATAGTGTTAGGTATTATCTTAATAAGCTTAACTCAAGGCATGTCATAATGGACAAGCGCGGAATCCTGTTCTTTTTTGCCTTCTTTATTTTTGATCCGTCTCTATTAGTACGAAAATGACTCGTTTAGCGCACATCAGTATACTTACAGAATTTGTAGAATTCCTAACTCGAATCTCCAGGTAACAGGTTGACATTTGATTATCTTTTAGTCTCGGGTACATTTTGCAGATCTTAACTGCCCTCGATCATATTTTAAGCTTGTCACGAATCTACACTTGGATATATTTAGCTGCTCCTTTTCTTCGTTAGTTCTGAAATAAAATCATGAAGCTCTCTTATTTTCCAAAAAACAAATTTCATGAAGCTGTCTTATTTTCCAAAAAACAAATTTCATGCTTTTATTGTAAAGTTTTGAATATTTACTACTTCGTAGTTATTATACTCGTTTTCAGTTACGTGCCACATGTCTTCTGGATGCTTGCATATAGCTATAACTCCTAATTGATGGCAAATTCATGGCTTGTCTAAAATTGTCAATATGCTTTGATGAACATCAATATGATTGGTGGCGATCGAACAATTGTTTGACTAAAGAGTAATTGTTTTTTTATTTGCTTGATTAGATTAAAAAATGCATGTGATTTAAAATTGTGAAGACAATAACTAATTTTTCAAAATCTAAATGTGGCATATTCTAGTATAATTTTAGTAGTATGTCACCTCTCTATTCGGATAGGCAGAATATACATTGTTTAATTTCGAATTCTTGTGGGTGTAATCTGTCTACTATCCTTATCCCTGCAGCCCTTTTCATTGGACAATTTCAAAATTATTCATAGCACTCTTCTAAAGAACTGAAAATACTCAGAACAAAATATGTTTGCATCTGGCCTCTGCTTATTATGCATTATCCATTGTGTAGCATTTGTATATGTATCTTTTAGGATCGATGATATTCTATTGATATGCTTATACCATTCTGCCCAATCATGCCTTGTTGTGTTCAATACTAACTTAATGCATTTAGTAAATGGTCTCGCTAAGTTGTCACCTTTCGCCATGTGATCCAGCTTTATCATCTTTTTACTCCTACACTTGAAGTCTTTCACCCTTTAAATGCAACTTTGCTTCCGTCCTTTACATCGATTGATAGCAATTATGTTTAAGGCGATTTTTTTTATTTACATCCAAAATCCTAAGCAACGTCCTTACTTATTCTGTGTGTTCATCTAGCTCTTCATGAGACTTTGGAATTGTACATTTTAAGCTAATACATTTCCTTTTCCAAAGATATTTGCCTTGGCTATAACATTATCATTTAATGGTGAACGTGCTTCCTACTTTCTTTCAATGCTTAGAAAAATGCAATAATATCGAATTGAATGACATTAGTGATCATGCTTATATCAAATCAAAACTGAGCCAAAAAAGAGAAGTTTCAGAGCCTATTGTTCAAAAGTGTAGAAAGGATCTCTTTTTATATTGTAATTTTCAAACTAACTACTTCCAATTTTGGGTCATTAGTGCAAGTGGGTTAGCTCGATTATCCCGCACATTTATTTGCTTTTGTAAGTTAGCTGCAGTTGTGTTCATACACAGAGAAAAGGTTCCTTGAGTGGAAGCAATTCACTCTAGCAATAATTACCATCTTCATTGAATCATGCTCTAGAGCCACAGAGCAACGGGGCTTATTTCAATAGGTAGATTAAAGCGTATTTTTATCCCACAAATTTTTGGGGCTAGGTAACTTTATGAACAAGTTTTGTGCTATGTTGCTGATTGACCGCCCTCTAGAAATATAAGTTAAACAACAGTATTGGATTATTTTAACCCCCGCTGATTTACGCTCAATTGATGACTTGTAATAAGAATGTTTTAGACAAAATGGGTGTCCTTTCAAATGTTGTACGGCGCTGAAAAATAAGTCCCATTCAAAATTCATGTAACATATAGGGTAGCCTCTTACCAAGAAATGTTCACACAATCTCCCCCATTACATCAAGTGTTGTACTGAATATCTCATTTGTTGCTGCCCTTTATCAAGGATTTCCCCTTAAATTGAATAAAATGGAAATCGAATAGAAACAGCTTCAAAATTTTCATCAAGCCCACTGTCAATGTGATGTGAAAAAGCTCATAACCCTAATGTTGGAGCCGCTGGGGCTACACGGAAACGATTGCTCAGTTGTTTCAAAAAAGATGAGATTCTACAGCTGTTGCATTTGCTATCTTCTCTTTGGAATCGTTTTGTTGCATGAAGAAGCTTCATCGTTTATGTTGACTTCTCCAAGGCCTTTAAAAGTTATCAATCATGTGATTGCCAAGACTAACAAGAATCGAAAGACATTCCTCGCAACAAAGGTCGTACTTTTGGCCCAAAAGCAGCCACCAACACCCAATGACATTTACGGTATCGACAGAGGATTGCCTCTGCTAGGATTCGCTTTTCTCCTCTCCGCTTGGTTCTTCACTATACCTCCAGAATTTAGGCGAGCTAGATTTTGTGCCTCTGACTTATGTGTTAGCCTTCGCTGTAACGATTGTATGACAGTGAATGAATGGACTACAGGAATTCAAGAATACTATCAGAATGGAGGTGGAATCCATTGGGACTTCTCAATCGATCCTAAGAGTAAGTTGTAATTAGAAAGTAATACTCATTGGAGCTAATGATCCATTAAAATCTATATTTGCTATTGAAAATGAAATTAAAGTCTGTACATTTGCTATTGAAAATCAAATTAATGCCTGTATATTTGCTTATGAAAATCAAACTATAGTCTATACATTTTACTATTCACCTAAACGGATAAATCCAAAATCCGACAAGGCTTTAATTGCAGTAGTGGTATTCATGGGAAAAACTAGAGAATTTGATACGTTGATTATGCCGAAGTGACCCGACGCTTTGCTTCTTTACACTTTATGTGATCAGAGTGCATCGGAGGCATTGGATCATCAGACATCAAGTCCATCCAGACATTCAGATTTGGAGACGCAAGCTGCAGTGCTAGTGCCCTCGCTTGAATCTCCATTATTCTCTTCTTTTTGAAACTTTGAGAAAATGAACAGTGTGTAGGTGTTATTTCAAGAATCCCGTCCTCAGCTAATGCTTTTAGATCCGTCAGGAAAAGCGGATAATTACATTCCATTCCAACAGGAATATGAGATTCAACGTAACGATAAATAGCATCTTTGGATGATCTCATATTCATATCCCGTAGTTCTTCCACAGCCTTAATAATCAATTTACGGTATGTCATTCTGGAGGATCGACTTTTCTTTCCAACAAAGGGTATATTTTCAGTCTGTGTTTTCTTATTTATGAATTGCAATCAAGAGTTCCTTTGTGTCAGATAAAGCGTCAAGGATTTTTCTATTGTGAAAGAATTTCCGTGAAAACCGAACAAGAACCGTGATGTCGAAAAGCGAAACTCGTCTCATGTTCTTATTCGTGACAAATAAAGGGGAGAGAAGGGTTGAGTTCCATGGTAAAGTACTACATCCATAACGATACAGGATATTGGACCCCTCGATTTGTATCTTGAACAAGGATTGCTATCCTCGCAGTCGAATTGAATAGAGTTAGGGTTTCACTCATTAGAATAGCATTTCGGAAACTGGTTACAGGCAGATCCTTTATTTTACAGAAATCAAATTTGTTGAGGAATGCCTTGCTTTCAAACAGGTAGATGAGAATATGGAATTAAAAGTTGAAGAAGTAGCTGAGAGAACTATTAGAACATGAAAACAAAGTGTTACATCTGTGAAAAAAAGGACAGAGAGCTCAGGGTTCAGGGTTCAGGGTTCAGAGTTCAGTGTTCAAATAATAAAATTTTATCGGGAAATGGTAAAGCATCTTTATTATGCTAAATCCATTTAAGTCAATTAATGTCAATAATGCCTATCAAGTCTGTATTTATAACAAGTTTGTGTTCTTCAATCGGATTGTGATAGACATACGATTATCATTCGCAACTATTTGATTATTTGGATACAATCATTTGCTCTGCTAAGCAAAAATATCCTCCCTTATGCCAACACTCCTTTGGCAAGTGCTGCATTCCACACAGAGTATGTACATCATGCTTAATTTGAGATTCTGAGCGCGCTTCATTTAACGTGAAGAAGGTACACTGACTCTTTTTCAATATCTCTTGAAAATCTACTTGAAATTGGAAACCGGCATAAACTTGACCGTATTGTCCTTCAACTATGCACATAATTCCTCGATTCTCTTTTCCTATACTACTTCTGTAGTCCTTTAACGTAGTACTTGTAGATTTCTTCTTCCTCTCAGCTCGATATGTTTGTTTTAGATTACGGTCCTTAAAGCAGAAAGGTATCTCACCAGTATGTTGGAGTAGTCACCCCACTAATTAGTCTAGATTATGATAAAGGTCAAATTCGAGTTCTTGCCAAGATATCAAGAGGCTTTTGAGTAAATTAAAAAAGGCATGATATTAAATACGATTACTGAAATGAGAGTTCATATAATTTGCCAGCATCAAAATGATGCTTAGAATAATCAGATGAGTTCTGCACTAATAAACTATATGCATAAAGCATTTTATGAATGCAGACTCACAACCCCCAACAGATGAAAAAACATTGAATGATAGTTGTCATTACCATAAAAGCGTCCAAGCAAAACAAACGTATCTTTCTAGCCATACAGTCATTACAAGGCTCAAGAAAGATTCTAAAACTAGTTTAGCCTTTTAAGTTCCATAGTAATTCATCTCATGATTATAATCTTCAGTTTAATCCTAAGGGGAAAAGTTTATAACTTTTGGGTAGAAGTGTTATGTTTCAGTCTTTACCGCCATGCCATAAATCACGTGGTTCAGACACTTAACAAATACCGATAAAAAAACTAATTGGTAATGACAAGTTTAGAACGGTTCCCAAGTCAGTTTTTTTCTTAGGATCATACAAATCCGGCATCTGAATACTTCATGTGAAGACCAACTAATTGTTTGGACGCAAGGTTTGGCTTTTTGAATTCTTATCCACGTAAGCACGGTGATATGCACGTGATACTTTGACGGATGAATGTAATGATGATGATTACTTTCAAAAAAATGGAATAGGTTATGAGATGCTTCTACACTCGTATCGTATACGTGCTTAATGTAAGTTACAACAATATATTGAACAACGTTCCTTTCTTTCCACTGACGATAACAAACATTGTTTAATCAGAAAAATTAAATAATAATAAAAGATTGCTAACAAACGAAAAGGGCCAAAGCCTTTCTTTCTACATCGATCATCTGAAGTATCATTGTACAACTCAACACCCGTTTAACTCCATGATTAGCGTTGTCACGTTTTTTTTGAAAGCTCTCCTTAAAATACCTCCAAAATGACTGCATACTCATCAACGATGATATCCCAAAAATGCTGCTTCTCCCAAAACTTTACCTTGACACGTCTATGCAATAAGAATTGCTTCCAATAAAGGAAATAAATCAATGATTGGTGCACTACCATCCATCTGACTTACTTGGTTGCTAAAACTTCCATGACAAAGTATTTTGCCCAAGTTTTTCAAAACTTCAATACCTTCCGTTTCCCAAACGCTGTGTTTACCGATAATAATATAAATAAGTTTGTCTATTAAAAGCAGTAATATTACGCTTGTCCATTCATGAGATCAATGTTTTCACTTTTGATTCAAAGCTATAGCACAAATTTTTTTCCGGTCACAAATAAAATGAATGAATTCTTACTGTAAAGGTTAGGGATGATAGTGCAACCACGTGTGTTCTGAAATTGAATTTGTTGAAAAAACCCCGAGGCGGTAACCAAAACCAAAGTAGGAATACATATTAATAATTGTAGGGTAGCAATATAAATTGGTTGTTCTTCATATTCTCTATGCCTGTGTGTTCCACAGATTCGTATGTCTTAGGCTGACCTTTCTCAGTAAATACGTCATCGACTTTTGATTAATTCCCCTTTAGTTCCATAAATCCGATTTAGACAAGGTCATTTACGTGATGAATGAACGCTTATTGAATTATACTAACTCGGGCAAAGTGGATGAGTCTACAGATGACTCAGTTTCCCAAGGAAGCGACGAGGATTCTTACTCCGGCTCTGAAAGTGACTCGAACTCTTGTTTTTCATCATCTGGGGATGAAGAAAGAATTATGGCAATTCTAGCAGAAGGAAATAATCATGCAGTAGGAACGAACTCAGGCCTTTTCGAAGTTTCAGACCGTGGAATGAAAAGGTCGTCATCCCTTCCTTCGCTGAAACCAGGAGAAATGAATATTACTCAAATTAAAGTTATGTTCAATCAAACCAAACTAAGCGATGCTGCAAAAGGAGCAACGAGAAGACACAGTTTGACAACAACTTCAAAGGAAGTTTTGCACATTCAAGGAACTCCATTGACTTCAGATGAAAAGGACTTACTAGGCGAACAGGTTGAAGATCCAACTTCAGTGTATTACAAGCTGCTTGAGGCTGGAGGATTCATACCGATGACATTTAAATACGATCAGGTAAAAGACTTTTTCCAAGGGATCACTGCAAACAGGTTGCGCTCATATTCACTTGATATTATCGGGGCAGTAAAGTCTGGAGACCTTGATTTTCTTCGTTTTTCTTACTTTGAACTCAAACGTAATATGAACTGTTGCAATCGCTTTGGGGAGAGCATCTTGCACACTGCCTGTCGTCATTCACAAGTCGCTGTGGTTAGGTTCTTGATACAGGAGGCTCAGGTTGACCTGCGAGTCGTAGATGACTTTGGTAGGACCCCTTGCCATGATGCTGCATGGCAGTCCGAACCGAATATGGAGATTATTGAAATGATCATAACGCGGTGGCCAGATCTTTTACTCATTTGCGACAAACGAGGTTTTTCTCCACTTCAGTATGTTCGTAAGAATCACTGGGAGGCTTGGAATCATTTACTCAATTCTCAAGGAAGAGAAGTATTCCCAAGGCAGCTCCTAAAGTCAAATCATGTAAGTACCATTCGAAATGCGAAAAAACATCTATACGATAATATATCATTCTCACCCATGCTAAGGAATCGAATTTCAGCTTGGGGGCAATATGCGACATGTGACAAAATCTCATTATTTTTCAAGCTTAAGAGAAGCATCTGAAACAATTAAAAAAGTTCCAACTATCAGAATAGTATAACGTACTCTGAATAACTACATAAAATAAACTATGCAACTAGCTAAGGCAATTTTAATCTTTGATAGACAAGTTTACAACTTAAGAAGTTTTCATTTGAAAAATGCTAAGGGATTTCATCAGCCAATCAGTTGTGTAATGCCGTTACAAATATACGGTTATTGGAAACTACATCATTATACCCTAGGAAAGAGTTTTATCTCTGCCGTCTTTTAGACACTAGGACAGAGTTTTGCTTCTGGCGTCTTTTAGACCCCAGGAGAGAGCATGTTAACGTACTTTATTGAGAAACACCCTTGTATTGTGCAAGAAAATAATTAGTCTCTTATATTCCCATAAACCTTTTTTCTGTATACATCCTTATCCATAAGAAGAATACACTTTCCAACATAACAATCTTCTTTTTCATTAAACTTTGTTATTCTGGATGTGCTCTCATCGCCTTGAAGCTGTGAATATTTCTGATTGGGAATTACTTATGCCATTAGAGAATCGTTTTAGTCATAGATGCTACTTTAGATGGAAAAAAAGGAAATGCATAGTGTCGCTACGCCTTTTGCATACTGCATTTCCCGTGTTAAAGAATTAGCTAAAGAAAGTTAGTATCGTATTGTCTACTGCCTCAACAATGATAGGAATGAATAACCTGAAAAATAAATGAGCACCATCGTTTTATATCATCTGCATTCAAGGTACTACTCTTCAATCAAAAGGTCACTGACGTACTACCACTCAATCCAATATTGAGGCTGTCTTTGCATATGATCGAAGCAAACAAGGAGATCAGAATTGCCAATATCATCATTTTTATACGTGAAAAGGTGTGTACTAAACGTTTTTAGGATTCTATTCATAAGATTTCATTCTGAGGACAGAAATCAGAGAGACAAATGAAGAAGAAAAAGGAAAGTGGTTTCAATGATAACTGTGCTTGATAGCAAGGTTGCTATACGGTATAACCTATAACTTCTATCTGGTTTATCACCAAGCTGAAGTTATGGGATAAAATCAATAAGGGAGAACAAAACTTTGAGTAATGATTAGCCAAAGGAAATATTATTCTTGGTGGCATATTGAAATAAGTTAGCAATTATAGTTTACATGCAAACATAAGGTTATTGATTACCATTTATTATATTAATGGAGCAGCATCTTGTCAAGGCTTTGAAGTATCCAATGGGATATTCTCTTCGTTCATTGCATTTTATGTAAATTTTTCTTAGAAATATTTTTGGGATTGATGTGTGTTTTATTTTTTATCAAATGACCAAGTTTGATAGGGTAAAAGGCCAGGATTAGTGGCGTCAGACGGATGTACATTTTGGAAGCCAAAAAAGCCTATCGGTACAATCGGTACTGTAGCAGGAAAAATGAACAATTAAATGTCAGCAGCTTTGTATTGAAACAGAAATCGTGGTTCCCTATACCTATCCTGGAAAAATGCATATTAACATTTGCAGACTAACAAATGTTCCTCTATTATTATTTGAACCTTTTCAACGATACGATTGATTCAAATGTGTTGATATGTCCTTTACCACCAAGCTAATACGTTAGTCCTTCATTAATTCTATTTTCTGTCATTGAAATTACCTGAAATCGTCCCGTCCTTGCTTTAGTTCATTTAGGATAGGTTATACATGTTGGGTATGAATTGATTCCACTCATTATAAATGCAAAATGATTACATTGTCTTGTCAATTGTGACGTGCAGGTTATAATTATATGATTTTTCGTGCTTACAGTAATGAATAGGAAATGACTTCTCTTTTCCAGGTTCTATTTTCAATGTAAGGTGAAACTAAGCAATATAAAGTCATATTCTTGTGAAGAATCTGGCCACCTATAGGAATTTTGGCGTAATATGGCAACATCTAAAAAAAGTTTATCCCGCGACAGAATTGAGGAGAAGTGAAATTGCGGGAAATAAAGCAATCCTGAACTGGTTGATAAGTCGAAGGCAAAATCATGTGGTGTTTCGCTGTAATCAAAATTGCGGAAAGAAAATGCACACAGTGGAATGACATTGTCGTAGTACAGTACTGTGATACGAATGAAGAGAATTCGATCGACTATTTGTAAGGCTCAAGAGAACAGGATCACACATGAAGGCCATAAGTGCTATAACCATTTCTCATGAACTCCAAAATGCTTGAGGATCCTTCACAGGAAAGCCAGTACACTCTTTCCATAGTAGACCTGGATTATCAGCTTTAGGATTAGCAAGCAGATCTAGCAATGCATCATCTATCCACAAATGCTAAGTGTTTTCTTGTCAGTACCAATTCTTGCCCTCATTCTTAGCCTTACCATGGAATGAGGTTCTTTTAAGTTTAGACACTGCTTGAGGTATAAAATATGCATCTTAAATTAGTCAAAACTTATTCTTAAGGGGGAAATGGAACGAGGAATCTCCAACTTGCTTTTTCCAAAATTATCATCATAATAGTAGGACATGTATTGCTGAAACTCACTTCAAGAATACAAATCAAGATCCCGACAAAATCCTATTTCTAAATGTTAGAATACTGATCAAATTTCTGGTCTTTTCCTTTCAGCCGGGATTTCAGCATCTCAATAAGTCCTCATGGTTTGCAGCACTTGTTTTTCAGCATATAAACAGAGTGAAGTATCTTTTTCACGAAGTTGGTACCCAAATGAACAAGTCTAGTACATCATGAACGAGTATAGACTCGATAATCACCAAGGATTGAGCTAAAAATATTGCATTGTTTTTGTCATTTTTCAAACTTGTACAGGATATTTGGTCCGTCTATCTTAGTTTAACTTGTCATTCATGCAATTGCCTTGGAATTTACCAGGACAGAAACGAAGTATTCCAGGAAAGTTCTTATGTGGTATAGGATCAACTCCTGAATTAAGAGCTGTCTTGAAAAACTCTCTGAATGGAGAATTATGTGATGTTTCTGATTCATCCCAATTTTTTCACATGCCATCCGACGTCGCTATCTCGCTGGTTCAAGAATATCTTGATCAGGAAGAAGAAGCACCAATTCCTCTGGATGTTGTACGTGCAGCTACTATTCTCCTGAAGAAAGAGAATTTGCTCGTTTTCAACGCCGCACTTTCATCAACAAAGCTGATCTTTACAGAAACTCCACCCCCCACGATGAAAACAGAAGACGAAGCCCGGAAGTTTGAAAAGCGCATGGACCGTCTCCGCCTTCGCGAGGAAGAATCTCGTTACAAATATCTGACAGGAAATATTGACCATTATGTGGCAGACGATGTAACGGTCAAAAGCATGACATATGCTGCTTCAATCGGCTTGAATATGATTGTGGCGCCAATATCCTTTGGAGTTTTCATGTACTTTTTCGCGGGACAAATTTTTTCATGGATCTCAGCGACACCAACAGTTGAACTCAAACCGCATGAAGTTGACATCCGACGAGTCATTGCTGGAGTTGTATCCGGTGTAGGTATGCTCTTTATTGAAATGATACTTTTTGTTATTCGTACACATACTATGGACAAAAGTGTTCGAAAAAAAGAAAGGCAAAAGAAAACAATTAGTCCATTTGGATTTGCAAAGCCGAATGCCCCAACTGTCTTGACACAAGAAAGGAAAAAGCAACAGTGAGATTTTGCTCAGATAATTGGGCCTTTGAGCGCAAATACTTGGAAATAGTAAATTTCATTTTTAAGGATTATTCTTTATCTCAATTCCCTATTTGACTGAATTCTACTTCACTTTTCGTTTTAGTCTTCTCGATCGACGCTATTGGGCGGTAGACAACAAAGCTAAAGTCATGTGAGAACCGACCTGGATTGATAATGTCACATTCAGCATAATTTTCGAAATATTGATCAAGGCTGTCTCCAATAATCAACGCATCCGGTAATGGATACAAACGCATAATATGGTCATGCTGCCAATAAATCGGACGAGGATAGGGAGCCAAGTGCCCTTGATCGAGCAGAGTCTTTACTGTGTGTTGGATGACAGTGCTCCCGCTCTCTCGAGGTGTCACCAAGGCGGATCGTTGAAGTTGAAAAACAACATCGTTTCGATATAGAACTATCTCCTTCGAGAAATAACGAAGACGGCAAGGATTCGTCGCAAAGGTTGCATGAGTAACCTTATTGCGAAGTGATTGTGTGCAATACTTCGGTAACGCTGGTTGAGGTAGGATGCCTCTCAACCCCGGATCACGTGGACCGGGAAGAAAGATGAATCGCCCCTTTTGGGCCAAACCGTCCATACTGCAAATCAAACGAGTTAAATCTTCAAAGTATCCCAATAACTCCTTAGCTGAAGTTCCTGATGACATAAAATTTCCCATGAAAACATACACGGGGTTCATTTCCAGGAAGCCCTCAAACAATATTTTAAGTTTCTCCATTACTTGTGGATTGTCCAAGTACACGTTACTTAATACAACTAGCATACCGTCTGACCCGTGCAAGGTTTCTTGCTGTTGAATATCTTCTAATTGTGCCAAACTAGATATTGACTGAAACATATCCGTTGTCGCCAAACCAATGTCTTGAATGGCACTGAGACGTGTTTCAACAATTGGATTTCCCATTCGATGGACATATAAAGTACCATCGATCATTTCCCCTTCCACCAGAATGATGCAGTTCTCTGCTAGGAATCCATCAGTCAATATCTCAGCCTCACGAATATCTAAAGGCACTTGGGCAGAAAAATCTTCTAGGTAGAACTTCCCTTCTTCCACTTGTACCAACATGCCCAAAAGGAAGCGACAACCTTTCCGTCCGATCAAAGACTCTATAGAACACAGAGAGTGGGTCACATGGCGAGAGTCTGAGGAGATTTGTCGACCGTCTGCCGTGGTATGTTTCGGACGAAAAACATCTTGTTTCAGGATTCGCTGGTGAACCAGGGCAAATCTTTGCGCCATCATATCTATCTACAAATTGCCATAGAAATAATAAGGAAAATAGATTTCGACGTTCTATCTTTCATTCTGGTTGAGTCTTACCTTATCTGAAGCTTCCCCAAAGAACGATTTATCGTCGTTTCGTTGTAATGTAAACTGTTTACGCATTGTATCATAATACAAGCGAGGTGTCTCATAAGCATTTAAAATCTGAAATGCTTCATCCATTATATCCTTGGAATTACGAGTTAAATCAACAATGACAGCAGCCAAAACGTCGGTCGTCACTATTCCAGCATTTCCAATCGAGTTTTCTTTACATGCTTCGACAATATCCTTCAGCACTCCCACACAGTCCTCTTCTCTGCGAAGCACATTCATGACAGCCTCCAATGCCGAGGCTTGGAGTGTCATGCCCCGTGCTTGAAAGGAACGAGTCACTCTTCGACGAGGGAAGGGATCCATTGGTATTGGTTAATGATGAGATTGAAATTTAATTTCGAGATGAATAAAATTTGGCGCGAAATGCAAAGTGTTGAAAATAGGAACAGTCGTCGTCTGTACAGTATTTGCAACAGCTCTAGAAAAATGATTTCGATATTCATGTGTTGTTTATACGCTTCTTACAAAAAAGGAAACACAGAAATGCGATGAAAATGTTATAGAGACATAAGAACTTCATTTCTCTCAAGCTTCACTTAGAGCCACATATTTTGCATCTGTAGTTGACAGAATTGAACTCTTCTGCACTTTTGCGCTCCATGATATTGGACCGCATTTGACAAATATCATTTGTCTCCATGATATTGGACAGCATTTGACAAATATCATTTGTCTGGTGACAGTGATACTTGTCTCTTTGTTGACAATGTTGACTGACTTGTTGAGCACCAGCCTCTTTTTGTCTTCTTGTCAACATTTGTGCCCCAGTACGCATGGGGATGTTGGTATACTTTGTAGCTCTGAATAGCACCTTCCATTGACCGCAATCTACTTTATGAATCACCATTTACAGCTCTCTAGCGCACATTGATATGCTTGGTGTTGAATGTCTGACAAAATGGAGAAACTCCCCAACCCTTCTGTCTTTCTACCTTCAAATAAGTCTCAAACTTTCTTCAACCAAAAATATTTCAAAACATTTTAATTCAGAAAACACTCTATGGAGGTGGTACCTAAAATTACAGATCAAGTCTACAATAATGCAGATCAATCCAACATTCTGCTTTTCCCTACATGATCACATAGAGCAAACTATTCTCCAGGATGTCTTGCATTTGGGTTCATTACACTCTACCAAGCTTTTTGTTGTTATCTGGATTCAAATAATTGTTCACCTGTGTTTCCTGAGAAATCAATCTTGGCTATTTCAGAGTCAAATTACTTCCATCCGCACTCCAGTAATTCTTCCATTCCACCGGAAAACTCTAGACTCCACAATCATCTTGGGGTATTAAGCAATCTGAATGTAGTGCAATAATGGTTCTCCCTGTATCCTAGAGCAATGCATTTATCACAAATGTTTTCCAGCTTGTCTTGACATTACATGTTTTCTGTCCTTATGAATCTCTACAAGGATCTGAATCCTCAGCTGTATAAGCTGAATCCTTCATACTATGACACAGACCTGCCTCTCTTTGCCATGATTTTGAATTCTGAGCGGCGCATTCTGTCCAAAGTCCAAGGTGGTAGTTGTTGGCAAAGCTGACTCCGTTCAGTAACAACCTTGCCTTTCCCACATGATTGCAAACTTCCTCTTGTTGGTAAAGTTGACTTGGCTGCGTAACAACCTTGTCTTTCCCACAATGTTGCTTCCTCTCCACTCTCAGTATGCTGGTGGAGTTCCTGGAGCTTTTTATCGAAAAAATATAGATTTTTTTTATCCAGCCCTTTCTTTAATCCCTAGTTTCCGCATGAGCTCTAATCGCATATATGTTTACTCACGGGTTATGCTTTGCTTTCAAATTCTACTTCACTTTTTTGTGTGGTTACATGTGAACAAGTAACCCTAACCCTAAAATGTGGTTATTCCCTCAATCTCAATCAACGATTCATTGATTGACATCCATTAGCGATGATTATGAAGGCCACAGATATCTCAAGATCATTTTTATTTTTCCATTTCTTATGCATATCGTCAATAAAGCTGTCTGCAGGATTCGTCGTAACGAATGTCATTCCTGTTCTTCACGTTGGTGGGGAATTCCTCAGAAGAAAAGTGATTCTAACTGCAGGAGGCTTTGGATCACCTAAATCTCAAGGTAGCAATAACAAGGTGGGAAATCCGACTTCCAAAAAAATGAAAGAAAGTGAAAAGAAGAAGATTCAAGCTCAACTTCTTCAAAAATATGGCGGTGATATTGCAAAGGGAACAGAGGAAAGGATTCAGGCTTCTATGTCACAACTTCCTCCAGACTTGTATTCCGCTGTTACGTTGTATCAAAAAGTTAAACAATGGGAAGCTCGATGGTCAAAGCTATCCGAATTGGCAAAAAATTCTATCCCAGAAAAGGATGTTATCGAAGCTCGTTGTGATAAGGAAGACTTGATTGATTTATACGAGAAACTTAATCTCGATGACGCCGATATGCACAATTTCTATCAGCGCACCACCTGGGATGCTTCAGCAGATGCCAAAAGTGCTCGAGCTGTTATGTTCCGTATGAATCCTGATTTAGAACGAAGAATACGCGTTGCCTGTGAGTATTTAGTTGATCCTGTGCAAACGTCGGGAAATAGAGTCCTCGATGTTGGCTGCGGACCCGGAATTTTAATTCCATATCTAAACAATGTTGGATTTCTCCCTAAACAAATCATCGGAATTGATTTATCTCCAGAAATGATTCGGAATGCTCGACTCCAGCATCGGGGAGTCAACTTTATGGATATTGACTTTATTAAGAAATTTCACGACGACGAAGGTTTTAATGGAATTATATTTTGTTCATCATTACATGATATGCCAGACCAAGTCCAAGCACTTCAAAAGGCGAGGTCTCTTCTTCGATCTGGAGGAATTATAGTGATAGTACATGCACAGGGAGCAACTCACGTTCTAGGGCAAGTAAAAGCCAATCCCGTAATGGTGACAAAAGGGCTTCCAAGTGCATTGGAACTCGAAGCGATGAATCTTGGCTTGCAAATCATTCAAGCACCGGGAGAACCAGGTTCTAAGCTAGACACTGAAAATGGGTACTTGGCTGTTCTGAAGCATGTTCCTTAAGATATACATGGTGATGTCAACAGCAATACCTTTCCTAACAAGAATTCTTTTCAAATTTATCATTAAAATATTTCGTTTTCCGTCATGGTGACAAATTTGATTAAGCTTCATTCTTCTGGACCATAAATATTAAACGGATAGTGACAAATTTGATTACGTTTCATTCCTCTGGACCATAAATATTAAACGGATAGTATTAGGAGTGAAGATGCCGTTTTAAAAATTTCTTCACTTAAACTTCTTTACTAAACCCATTTTGAGAAAATTCTTGATATATTCAATATTTATGTCTTTACTTCCAAGCGATATTGTCCTCGTGGCATAAGTACTTTCATCTCTAGCTCAACAAAGCAAAACAATATATATGCAACCTAGTATGGTTACTTCTATAAATTTAAAGAATAGTTGTACTAAAAAATTTGGATCACCATCATCCACTTTTCTTTTCTGTTGTTGGTCTAGCAATTTTGTCCACAAAGAGTTGTACAGAATGAACATGCATCCTTTTCTTTCCTGACATTAGCCTATGCCAAGTACTACTAGATGTTCATGATGCCGAACAATTGTTATGCTTTAGTTTCCTAATTCCTTGGATATATACTGAATCATGAAACATCTTCTAAAAAAATTGTTTCAAGATACTCTGCAGCCGTGAAGATACAAGTGTTTCAATAGCTTTGCCTTCGCATGCCTTCTTGAACCTATGCTCCTAAACATGGAAAAAATAACTGTAAATATCGCGACAATCTTTTCCATTATTTTTTGTCAGATTCCATATACAATTCAAATCCAAACTTATATCTTTGAAATTGCATAAGGAGCATAACCAATGGCTTACAACGGGTAGGGTAATTATATAACAAGAAAGTAAGAAAAAAGGATCCAACTGATTTCTCATTAGAGTTATTAGCGATACAGTGACCTGCAAATTTAGATGGCCCGGAACGCAGGCACCATGAAAGTTAGAGAGCTTTCATATATGAGACCATTCGAATAGTATAAGGGCCTAAATGTCCATCATAGTATAGTTTCTCATACTGCTAACAATTTCTAAAATAACTGCCATATGCCAAAAGATTGGGCAACAATATAAGAAATTGAATATGACTAATTCTTGTCATTCCAAATGACAATTAATTTTCAACTTTAACTTAGTTCAGAAATCCCACCCTACAACCTGGTTATTTGAGTGACTAATCGTCATCAATAATAGGCCCCTTCATTTAGACTGAATGCTAATTATTTTCGCATAATTTTTTTCAAACGCGAGTCTTCACGATTGGGAGTTGAATTCATTTTTCCTTATTCAATACAATTTTTGTTTTACTAAGTTTGGAGTGACTGCAAGAGTTAAAATGAAATAAATATATGCTGAGCTTTAGTTTTCACTTTAGGTTACACCTTTGGGAGGTATAACTGTTAGCTAAAATGCAGTCGGTACCGTGTCTCATGATAACTATTGATGACCGAGTCTCGATTCATCATATGGCGCACGGACATCGTTCTCAGTATTAAGGCTAAAGTCGCTACTTCAAGATAGCTCCTCTAAGCTTTCTGTCCCAATTTAACGTTGTCCCTGACGAATGGCGCAAAGTTTATGCTGTCAAAACCCTAGTATCCAACGTGGCCATTCTTTATTTCTTTATTTACTCGTTGATATCAATTGGAGCCCTATTGAAAGCCTTATACGAGCACTCTGGTGTCTGCCAGCTAAAGTTTGGAATCTTATTGAGAGATTATCGTCCATAGTCATATGTCTTTTTCCAGAACGTTTCTCATCAAGTTTGTGCGTCCTTTGGATTAACAGATTTTTCTTGATGTAACGTGCATTCCTGCTTAATTGTCGTAATATTGCTAAGAAGGTATAAACGTACTTGAAGCAAATTTATATTTGCATAAATGCCTTGTCCAACTTCCGGATGCACAATTGTGGTTTGTATGACATTTGAAGACTCAGTATAGAAATATGAACGTATCGAATCCAGAGAGGATTTCTATCTCAAGGAATGCTGAATATAACTAAGAACCAAAGTGTCTTCGAAATTCTGTTTGGATTTAATGATTCTCAATCGGAAATAAGTATTACTAGTTAACAAATAACTTAGTTGCTACCAAAATGAGTTTACAAATCGATAAAGGAGGCTCCCAAAGCTGCCAGTATAAGAAAATGCAAGGGTATTTTATGCATTTACACATCGATTGTCGGATAGTAACGCCTTACTTTCCATATTGATTGCCGCACAAATATCGATTTTTATAAGAAATATTTATTACTCAAATATAGTATTTCTATCTTAATATACGTTGTGCTTACCAAGAAAAATGTTACAATTTTGGCAAAGTAATTCTAGAAGAAACTCTTGAATCTTACTGCATACAGTTACATAAATGCTCTAAACTGTATCATCATTTCTGATTGCATCCTCTTCATTATAGATTAAAAAAACACAAAGTTAAATTGCTCTGTGGCCATTGATACGCGCGAGGAATAGTTATGCATTTATGTTCGTCTCCAGGATCAAGTGAGTACATATGTTTGCTAGTTTTGTAATGTATCTCGACAGAAAAAAGCTTAATTTCCTGTGCTAAGGAAAAAGAAAACACGACGGGATAATTGAGAAATAGATTTTGAGTTATGAGTTGAGTTAAGGAATGTATTCTGAGAAAAGCAGCGATGCGTGATGTATCCAAGCTTTTCCAAAATGTTAACAGGAAAATGGTGCTAAAGAAGCTTATGGACTGGTTATAGCGAACAGAATTTTCTACAGTCATATATATGTGTTTTAATTTTTACGCCTTCTAATTTGTCAAGTTTTCAGTGCCAGTATTGACTTTGTTCGACGAAGATTCGATGGAAATCTTTGATAGGACGACAGACTGAAGTCACTGTGATACATCGTAATTTTGGGTATACAGTTTTCATATCTTTTATATTTTACCTTCATTTCTTTAATAATGATTCAGTTTACAGCGACAATTGCACTTGCCTTTCTTTTTGTTACCTCTTACGCTGGAGGATTAGAAAAACAATGGACGAAAACTAAAGTTGAGGGCGAGACGGTACCTTCCGTTACTTTCAAAACTCGAGTCCGCACTGATGAAGTTACTGAGAACCCATTTGATTGGAAGGACTTGACAAGTGAAGACTATTTCAAAGGGAAGCGAGCAGTTGTTTTCGCTCTTCCGGGAGCTTTTACCCCAACCTGTAAGTCAGTCTAATTTTCAATTAACTGATGTAAAGTATGACACTCTTTTCAAGTTGCTGACACTAATACATGGAGTACAGGCTCCGCGTCACATCTTCCAGGATACCATGAACTTTATGACGCAATTAAGAGCTACGGGGTCGATGAAGTGTATTGTTTATCTGTAAATGACGCATTTGTCATGCGTCAATGGGGTCTTCATCAAGGGTAAGTGTGTGATGAAAATTAGAATACGGAATGAAATATGACGAGTCTGACACAATTTTTCTTTTTCCTAGATTGGAGGAGGATATGACTCCAGGAAGTCTTGGTTTCAAAACTGTGAAGCTAATTCCAGATGGTGCTAGTTTGTTTACGCGTGGCATGGGAATGTCCTGTTTGTGGGATACTGAACGCGGGTTTGGTGAACGCAGCTGGAGATACTCTATGGTTGTGAATGACATGAAAATTGAGAAGTTATTCATCGAAGGTGGTGGAGTTTCTCAAAACTCTGGTCCCGATCCATTTGAAGTTTCAGATGCGAAAACGATGCTAGAATATTTGAAAAATGTTAAATCAGTTACCGGAGACGAACTCTAGAACTGTTAACGATCGGAAAAGCATCATACCAAACTTAAGTATACTACAACCACGATGTTAGAACCTTTTCCAAAGTCGTCATCTTCATATTTATATTTCATGGATTGATATCTGCTTGGATTCTGCCTTACTAGATTGTCGATAACGATGCACACATGATTGCTCATGAAGGCAAAAGATGATGACAGTCTTTCAACTGTTCACTGTAGTGTGAAAAGGCCGAGTTGTTACCAGGTTGTTTATCAAATTAAGCAAAATTCGCACCATTAAATTTTTGCTAAACAGCTGTGGCAACTCATTACATTCGAGAGTTACTGATATTTTAAGTTAATATCTTAAACTCAGGCAAGAAAGGCATATATACCCCATACTCCACAATTTGTGCTGTGAACATTAAATGTGACCGGGGATTTTTTAGAAGTAACAATTCTGCTTAAAAAGAATTTAAGATACGATGTGATTTACATCGTGAACTTGATATTGTAATCAGAGGCCCTGTTAAGTCAAATGTATATTTTATCACTTGAAGTAGAATTACGTGAAGCTTCCATTATTACCGAGAGTACCGGCGGCTTTCTTTACTATTGTCTTTGACTGTACCATTAAATCAACAAGCGCCCAGAGTTGACGCTCGTCAGAAGAGCGGCTCATAAAATCAATTTGTGTGTAATCTTCTTCAGTTGTTTGTTTGCTAGTCTCCGAAGCCCTCATCTTTGCCGATAATTGGACGCGATCTCCGACAATTGCTAAGACTGCATCGAACAAATCAGCAAACCTTTTAGGCGCACCATTGGGCTTAGCCAACTCTATTTCAAAAATCTCAACCGCCTTTTTGCGCCTGCTCTCGTCGGTTGGCATTAGGGACAAAGACACAATAAGATCATCCATAGCTCGCACTTCATCAGTGGAATAATCATCATTCAAATTTGCATAGATACGACTTGGGACTCGAGATGAATGGATAGGGGCAAATGGCAGCGCGAATGGAGCGTTAAATATGAGAGATGTTAAGACATAGAATCCGATCTTCATGGTTCTGCAGTTCGGTCTTGCTGTGAAAAACCATATTTTCCATCGATTCCACATTCCAAGGACAAGAGTTGATATTCCATTGAAATTAAAGTTCCGATTAATGTAGGCTCAATCAATTTGCTGTTACAAGTGATGGCTTCCCACGAGCCACAGCAAAAGGAGCTGTAAGAAGAAACAAGATAAAGTAGACTACTTTTGATTTCCCATGAAACAGCCCACTAAAATGCTAAACAATGCTTCTGCTCTGATAATTGGAGTCTTTGTCATACTAGAGATCAGACTTGCTAGGGTTTAACAGGGCAAATGATTATCAAGGCTCAAGAATCCAGCTAGAGCTGATGCCTCATGTAGAGGTTTGGAAATTCCTTCATGATTATTTCTTAGAAGGAGAATCCTAAAAATAATTGCAGCTCAATACAGCAATGCATATTGATGTATGAGAATACCATTAAATGAGCGTAGTTATGAAATTCTCTCTATAAGCTCCATTTCTGGTCTTCCATGGAAATGCGTATCTTATATGTTAATCTCTTCTTCTGCATTAGTGCAGGAAATGTCTTTTTGTTTTCACGCCATTCACTTGATTTGCTAAGTTAGTCCAAGTTTTATATGATTTTTCACACTTGCAGATTGATTTCCAGTCTTTTGAGTATGGAACATTTAGTTTGAGCATTTTCATTTTAATTTTATTCAAATCACCTTGGTAAAGGTAAGAAGTGCAATAACTGCCAACTGCCTGCAATGTTCAGCAGGTGCTTGTCTTTTTTCCACGTGGAAGTTATTTTATGGATTAGTGGAAAGAGGTATAGAAACCCTTCCAACTTTAAGCCATGAATGTATGTCGAAGTATACGGACTCCCCCAATTGGGCTGTTATCAACGATGACAAGAAATCGCGGCTATATGCATACAAGTCGTGTCACTAGGCGTCGTCAATATGGCTCGGAAACATTGAAAGCCAATTCAAAGCTGAACCATCACCAACATTTGAAATGCTTCTCATCGACTAGTCCCATCAAGACAGAATCAGAAATAATCCAACAAGATCACTTTGACACTTTACTTGAGGAAACTCATGAAGTGATGCGTTCTCTGGATGTAGAAACACATGTTGCGGAAACCTTAACGCAGAGGCGTATAGATTCCTTGTTGGAGCAATGGGTTCAGTTATCGTCCATACACGGCTTAACTGCAGCAGAAGCATCGCTATCACTACTTCGTGCCTTGGAGCAAAGTGCCGAAACACACGAGAAAATGCGTTATCTTACTCCAGACGCAGCAACGTACAATCATGTTCTACACGCCTTTGCCTCTTGCCATCAAGGAGAGCCACAACATAGTCACCCTGCTGCGGAAAAGGCATCTGAAATTCTCAAAGGGATGATTTCTAGATGTCGTGAAAAGTCTAAAAATGGTAATGATGCAGTCTTTCCCACAACCAGGAGCTTCAATATTGTCTTGAATGCATGGGCGAAAGCAAAGTCGCCAGAGTCAGGCAAGAAGGCGGAGGAACTCTTTCTGGAAATGGAAAATTGGTTTCTAACGTGTAAACTCGAATCTTGGACAGCAGCTCCTCCAAACGGTCGGACACTTTGTGCTATCATGGATGCGTGGGCAAATTCAGGGGCTATTGGGGCTGCCTCTCGGGTTCAATCTATGCTTCAAGTGGCTATAGAAAGGCAAAAAAAATACATTGAGAATAATAGTGAGCTGTACGGCTATGCGATGAAGCCTGATGTAATTATGTTTAATACTGCTATACACGCGTGGGCTCTACTGAAGGAGTCTAGTCGGGATAAAACGTATGAAACTAGAAAAGCTGAAAACCTTCTCCGAATGATGGAGACACTTCACGAAAGCGGAGCTCTAGGCCAGAGAGACGAAAACGATGATGACGACGCAGGTCTAATAGCCAACACACGCACGTATAGCATTCTTATCAATGCCTGGTCCGAGTGGCAATGCCCTAAGCTCAAAGCGATGCAGAGAAGTGAATACAAAGAAGGATTCGGTGCTGAGCAAGCAGAACGATTGTTGCGTGAAATGATATCTCGTTATCATACCACAGGAGAAAGTGCCAAGCCCAATGCGGTGACTTTCACAACTTGCATTAAAGCCTGGTCGCGATGTGTTAAGCATCCCGATTTCCTATCGAGAGCTCAAGCAATAATGGATGAAATGATTGAACTTTATCGAAAAACGAATGATATTGACTTCAAGCCTAATGCTCGAACATTTAATACTCTTATCTCCACATATAGCAAAGATACAAATGTTAGGTCATCATTTAAAGCTGAGAATTTGTTGGAAACCATGAAAGAGTTTTGTGAGCCAGATATGTTTAGTTACAATCTTGTAATTGGCGCATTTGCCAAACATGGCGAGATGAATAAAGCAATCGTCATACTAGAAAAACTCGAGAAAAGTCAAAGCTTGAAACCAGATATCGTCACATATAACACTACTTTGCAAGCGATGACGAAAGTCAAAGGATGCGGACCACTTGCCCAGACACTTTTAGATCGGATGATTACAGAAGGAACTGTGACTCCAAATAAGCTAAGTTACACGAGTGTCATACATGCATGGGGATCAACCTCATATTATAGAGAAAATCCAGCGCAAAGAGTGGTGGTTCTCTTTGAAAAGATGCTACAAGAGTATAGAGCTGGGAACAGGAATCTCAAACCTGATGTTGTGACATTTACTGCAACGATAAACGCTGTTGCAAATGCGAGAGGGAAGAATGATGACCTGGAAAATGCTCTGGATTTCGCACTCTCAGTCTTTGATCTCATGAAAAACTCTCCTGAATTTGAAGATCCAAATTTCTTGACGTATTTGAGCATAATGAAAGCGTGTGCCAACCTTAAATCAGGGAGCTCGATTCGCACCCAAATGCTTGAAGATATTTTCGAAGGATGCATCGCAGCTAAGGCAGTCTCGATGAAGCTTCTGAACATGTTTAAAAAATCTACACCTAAATTTGTTCACAAAAAATATAATATACACATGGACGATGCAAGTGTGCCTGAATCATGGTGCCAAAATGTTCGTGCCACAGAAAGGCCAAACGTGATTAAAGCCAGCGACTAACGAGGGAACTGTGTTTATCAAAGATTTAAAAAAGCTGATCCGCAACATAAGACTAATCAAATATTTGCTCCCAAAACAAAGTCCCAAATTGGTTATCTTACCGCTACAACACTGGAATACTTTTGAATCGCGCAGCTGAACTCGAGAGAAAATAATTGATAAAGAAGTAAACAATCTAGCATTCTTTAATTGCCTTACCACGATTTAAAATACTTTTTTCTTGAATTTCCAAGGTAGCTTGTTTCACTCGGTGGATTACACTTTTCGTCCAAGGAGGCAAATGACTATACTCACAAAACACCGCACCAATTGCCGAAGCAATACAGGCTGCATCTTCTATCGACATTCCTTGAGCCAGTAATGCTGTCATTGCTCCTGCATAAGCATTTCCTGCTCCGGTAGGGTTAACAGGTTCTTTATTTGGAGTTTCCAAGGATGCAGGGTAAATCTGAGTTTGATGCCCTTTTCTCAAAATCATACTTCCATTAGGGCCAAGTCTGACAGCCACATCAAATGAATCCCAAAATGAGCGAGGCAATGAGTTGTATATCGTTGAATCAGGAGAGATAAACTGCAGGCTAGGCCTTAACATTTCTAACCTACAAGTTAGACTGTCGCTATCCTCGAGAGTTAACTTATTGGATAATTCGTCTCCAAATGCTATTGGTTCCAGTCCTAGATAGCTAAGACGTTTCTTCACGTTGATGTCATGTAGAAAATTCGCGTCATTTCCCTCTCCTGGACTATTTTTACCACCCTCTAAGATGACATGACAACAGATGCTTTCCGAGTTTTTCAAAGCACTCAAGACATCTCCCGCTGTAGGCTTGCTTGCCCATAAGCCATCTGCTCCTTCTTTTCCAAAGGAATCGTTAACTGGTTTCCAATGCATGTTCTGTGATTCGTCGTGCCAAAGGCGAATACGTGGAGTCTTGAAGTTTGGTTCTCGAATGATGTCAATCGACTCAACGGCCGGGCCAAGAATAGATTCTAGCTCGGAAGCTTCGGATTCTGTCCAGTCACCACCTACAGGGCCTAAAAAGGTAACAGGCTGCTTGTTTGGTGGATCTAAATTGACATCGTCTAAGCTTGCTAGAGCTAACGCTGCACCAAGAGCTGCCTGTGGTCCGCCACCTCCGATGGATAAAACGCAATTAGATTCTCCGGGTTTACCGTATTCATCAATGATAACTTTTCCTACGACCAAGACATGCTTCAGCGGACTATTTTTTGCTAATGACCACGCGAGAACCGATGAAGATAAGTGGAAAAGGAAAAGGCCACAAAAGCGAAAGTGCATTCGTTGTAAATTTCAATTTTCCAAAAAGATTGAGCTTACTGTAACGCAATCCTTATCACATCGTTCTCATCAATAGGTAAAAGTATAACTATTTGTATTTTAAGATTTGGTCTAAACTCCAATATGTGAAGTGAAGAGAAGAGAAGTAATCAGTCATATTAAAACTAGGCTCCTTAACAAATTAACTATGCTTTGACAACTCTGACTTTATGTCCACTAGCCCTGAACGGTGTTATGAAAGCGGTTCCAAGCAAGGCAACCGCACCCCTTGCAAGAACCCTTGAAGATAACTGGAAACCAAGCAGCCAGCGAGTTACTTTCATAGCATGAAAGATGCCATAAGTTCCATATAGACTTTGACCATTACTGTTCATTGATCTATGTATGATTGGGAAAGTTGATTTGGGAAGATACTTAAAAATGCATTGAATTAACTTAAATCCAGTTTTTTGTTTTCTAGCATTTCGTGAAACTCAATACCTCTATTTCTATCCTGTCGTTACTCATATTCAAGCATGAGGTACAATTCTGATTCATCCTCGTAATTGCCTCCTTCCATAGTGTTTTAGCTCATAGTCTTTGCCCTTCAAAAGCAATGAACTTTATTCCGTTATCTTGATGGCAAGGTTTACATCAGTAGCCTGCACATGATGCGTATCTTCTAGCACGCATCTTTATCTTTTCTGTCTTATCATAATTCATTTAATTGATTTTTATGGATTCTGGATATGATATTGCCAGTTGATTGCAATGATATTCATGCAAGTCATGACTGTACGTGTAGTGTACTGGTCTGAAGTCTAAACTGTCCGTTAAAATCTGCGTTGCAAACGCTGCACCAATAGAGCTCGAGTTAATGAATGACACATAAATAACACGATTTTTTTTAGCATTGCAACATCGACAAAGATGACTTCATTTAAAGACGATCTTTCAGATGATTCATCAGATGATGAATTCTTGACACCTGGGCACAAGGGCGACTCTCGCGATCGAGAAGCAATTATCCGCAGAAAGTTGATGGAAAGTTTCTATGGAAAATCATTGTCACCCGAAAAGGAGAGAAACGAAATCAAGGATGCTTCCCTAGATAAGGAAGACAATGACCTTGTTCACGACGAAGGTCTTGAAAATGTTGAAGAAGAGAACTTAGATGAAGATATTAATATGATGTCAGATGACCTAGATTCTCCCTATTTTGACCCTGATGCTCACACTTCAAAGTATGTCCTTCATGCCACTGTTCACGATGTTCTTGAGGTCGAGGAACGATTGGCGCTACAGGTTAGGACTCTTGACTCAACGATGCAAACTCTTGTATACGAGAATTACTCCAAATTTATTGATGCTACTGATGCCATCAGATCGATTGGTGTATCCGTGAATGCAAACGAAGAAGGTCTGGAGAAATTGAGCTCGGGCATTCAAATCATTGATGAGACTAGTCGGTGCGTCGAGGATGCCTTAGGGACCTTAAGAGATGCAGTGGCTGAGAAGCTTCGTATCAAGAGGCTTCTGACTCGGCTTGACGGTCTTCTGAAGTTGCCTTCTACCTTGAAGCATCAAATACTGCAGGGGCAGTATCGGCTTGCAACTAAGTCTTACATCTCTGCCCATGCAATTCTGAGTAAGCATTCAGCTGGTTTTGAATCTCTGAAGATCATTGAAGCAGACTGCCGATCTATTTTGGAAAAAATGATTCAGGATTTGAAGCATAAACTTTTGCATTGGAGTGGACAAACTACTCTCCCATTACGCAATGTTCCTTCAATAGATGAAGACGATGTTAATAGCCTAAACGAGAGCGACGCTGAACACGAAATTTTGAAGGAGTCTCCACACGAAGAAAAGACTGATAGCGATTGGATTCCTCCTCCTGAGCCACCGAAATCCGTTGGGGAAATTTTCGAATGTGCAAGCACGCTCCTAATTGCTTTACCACAGACCAGCCGTGACGATGACTTGGCTAACTCTCAAAACTTCGTAATTCAAGCTCCTGCTTGTAAAGCATCATCACTAACAGCTACTATTCGTTACCTGGAACGAGTTCTTGATTCTCATCAAATTGAACTAAACGATGCAATGTTTCAAACTGAATTTGTACAAGATAAATTTGATGGCACTGGAATCACAATTTCTTCTGACTTAGGTGCAGGAAAGCATTCAACACTTATTCCTACAAATTATCTAGATAGTATACTGGAAGCCGCTACCCTTTATGGAATTAGCTTTTCGAATGACGGCGTTCCAGTGGTTGGTGACTCAGATAGACATCTACTCATGGATTTTGTAAGCGACGCATTTTCAGCTTTTTTATCTTATGTTAGATCACTACTATTAGAACGCAGCTCAAGTGATGAGGACGAGGACGAGGAGAAGGACACTATCGCCGGGGATAGCGATGAAGCTTTTTTCGAAATTTCTTCGGCCATGAAAGAGTTTTTGCGCGCAGTCAGGGATTTAGCTTCTGGTTTGGCCCTCCCTGACGTGGGCTTTGATGTGGCCTTTGCTTCTGGATTGGTTGATCAAGCAATAGAGGTTACTGAGACTATGGTGCGAAGAAGAGTAGCTCAAAAATTCTTTAAGTTGCGACACAATGTGGTACAGGAGTGCATGTTTCCTTTTGCGACTGAGGCCATAAAGCATGTAAACTCCAGCGAGACGCCTCGCGTCATAGAAATTGTGCAGATGGCAAGTGTAGCACTTTCAGACACGTTACAGCTAGTTGATGACACTGTTAAGAGTATCTTGACAGGCGGCGTAGTTGTCTCCGATCTTAAAGGTGTTGATTATGCGATGGTAAAAGCAGCTGTTCAAGGATGTTGTCGAGGATTCGGTTTATGGCTTGCTGCTACATTGGAAATTCTGGGAGGATGTGAGAATTCCGATCGAAAGTGTACGATTGACATCGAAACCAAAAGTGACGATGGATTCGAAGAGTTCACGAGGGATGATAAGGTTCTAGATATCACTGTCAATACTCCCGATGACGATGTAAGCGAGATGAAACAAATCAGCGTTCACGAAAGAATTGACTGCTCCTTGAATGAGCTAATGAAAGAGATCGAAAATTCATCATCACCCGAAACACGTTCAGATCTCATTCTCTCACTTTGTGAAATGTGTCGACTTGCGCAGCGATCAGTTATGGAGAGTATAAACCAGTCAATAAGTGCTGAGTACATCGGTGCAAGGAAGCATAATCGGAATTCTGACATATTTGTGTCGAGTGCTGCATCGCAAAGGCAAAAAACTTTGAATGAACTAGACGCTAAGGTGTCTGATCGATTCCTTTTGGCTGCATCTCGCCTTGTTTCTCTTTACTCACTCAACCGCGGTTTCGAAGCAGAGCGATTAATGTGTTTAGATCTATTTGAAAGTGCAAAGCAAGATGGAGAAGACGTCCCACTATGTCCTCGGGCTGCAGTTATTGATTTTCTTCACGTGGTGAAAGTAACATCTATTGATTGTGCTCATGTTTTCGGTGGCGAGAAATGTGCCGGACCAGTCCCTGATCCACTTCAAGACGAGCGGGATTTATTGAACACTAGTGGCTCATCCTTTAGATCAAAGTCCCTAACCTCGGGATTGACCTCGGTGAAGGGCTTAAGTCTCGATGTTGAACGCATGTTTACTCTAAAGATTGACGCTTTCCCGCATCCAAATCATCTAATGGCATTCTCAAGAAATTTAGTTGTGTTTACTGTTCTTAATGTTGCATGTAAAGGAATCATGGAGCATGTCAGAAACTGCATTTTTAACACCAAAGGATATAGGCAACTACAGATTGATATACTGCTACTTCGGTACTTGCTTCCTCACTATGTGAGTGATGATACAAGTGGAGAGGGCACAAACTATTTGACTGTACTTGAAAATACTCTCAATGACGTAATGCATAATGCTGGAGAAAGATGCAGGGACTTGGATTGTCTCCAACAAACTAAGTTCTATGACCCTACAAATGGAGAATGGAAAACTTTGCAATCAATAATCAGGAACTTTATGGCTAAAGTCAAGACAAGTGAAGAGGATCTCACATCTTCAAGTTCCGCCAGCTTTATCATTGAAGCAGATATGGAAATGAAATAAATTTTCGGTCCGAAGATTTTCAAGTGTGTAACTTCTTTTTTTCAACGAAAAGGTGAATCGCCCAAAGCTGTTTCTCCTACTTTAGAGATAATTCAAAATCTTGAAATAGAAGAGTAATACCTAAGCAAATTCAATTAAACATAACTATGAGCACTAATTCCGAATATGCTATGACGTGACTTTGGGAGCGTTGGAGGTGGTAACAATATATATATTATCCATGATGTTTTGTAGGCAATTTTATTTAGGTAAACACCGTTCGAAAATCAGTTATATTTGGGTTTCAAGTAAATTAAAAATTTATGTCATTACGATATGGTCATCCTTCGTGCAAAGCTTCATGAAGTTGAATGCATCAAATTTTCCACGACTCTGCAAGCAATGCATGTACAAGAAATTTTTTGGTGAATGTTTGATTAATCTATTAACTGCTTAGTGCTCCCAAACTAGGTCAGGGATTGTCCTTTGTGTCAAGTAACATGCATGAAAGACATTGATCCAAAACCTAGGATGAGTTTTATTAAAGAGAATGCGTATGATGATGTAAGCCCTCTCCTTCTACATTTTGCATTTACATTTAATTTAGGTGATACATTTAAAGCAAGTTTAATAAAGAATTGTAATAGGATACATGATACCAAAAAAATTGACTTAATTTCATTTTCATAGGTGGAATAAAGTAAAAGTCTAACTCGCTTTGTATTAGTCTGTCGAGTGTAATGAAGTTGGAATCAACCCTTCAACATCATGCCAAATATTGAAGTACTTGTTGTAGCGGTAAAATATTCATCCTTAGTCGTTATCCAAAGTACATCATGTGGGTGCCAAATAAACTTGATGCATCCACGATAGTCTCCGATGTAACGGCCTTTACACATGATATCACGTTGGATGCTTTGTTCTCTTTACAACCCTTTACAATTGACAAACCAGGAAGGTGTGGAGTATAGCTGACGGTGTCCAAAAAAATTAAAGTTTATGTGAATCTGATGTTTTCTTATACTTACAGGTTTCTATCCAAAATATGACCTTTTTCTGGCCGGAAACGAAAAAAATGGTTTTGCCAAGAAAAGCTCAAGGTAACCTTTTTGTTGTTGTCCTAGGCCTAAAACTGAACGATCTTACGTGACACTAAATTCATGCTCCCAAAGATATTCAAATTTTGAAAATTCCAGAAATTTTGGTACTACTTAATTTTTGAATACTTGCCATTTAAGTGTTGAAGGTTTTGGCGCCCATCGAATGAAATTTCTTCACCATGATAAAGTGCATCGTTAATTGAAAGGTTAATTCTAGTGCAGAGTCATCCTTCGCTTGCATTAGGTATCGACTAAGTTACCGATTTCGCTTGTCACACTAATAAATGTTAAATCAGGCAAACGACAATGACGATCCTCTGGTGACAGCAATAGTTGATATGGATTCCGCATTGTGCTGCATCTGTTTCCTGTTCATGGCGTATTTGCTTTTTCCGAAATCGATGCGGAAACATGCTTGTTGTATTTCTCCAAGTGGCTCATCAAAAGGATACGTTGTTCCGCCTGATGTAAAATCATTATCATCACCGTCTTCAACATCATCAACAACAATTGCTAGAGGAAATACACCCAAATCGAAAGATGCAATGGATTACGAAGATGGATATATAAGTTTTTCACCGAGGTCAAGTTCTGATGCTCTTCCATTTGATTGTACTCGTAAAAGTTTTCTAGATTATGGAACTACATTCCAACGGCCTGGTATCTCACCAACAAAATCTTCGAACGAGCGTAAGTCGTCGTTGAAAGTTACTTTCAAATCACCGGGGGTCGATAAAACATTCGAAAAGTCCCATGTCGAAGAGGAGCCAGCTATAGCTAAAAGTGGGTCAAGGTCGCAAACTAATCCATCAACAGATGAAGCAAAAAAGCTGATTGTATTACTCTCTAGTTTATGTATGGACCGACAACAAGAACAGGATCAACGTGACGCATTGACCTTGCTAAGGCAACGAAAAGCTGTTTTTAATGTAGTAGATGGAAGTCAAGGCACCCATAGAAAACGGTGAGTCATTTTAATCTCTGCTGTATGCTTCGTTCTCAGAACCTTTAGTATATTGATGAATTGATTCATAATCACTTATCCTATAACTTTGGTCGACTTCATAGGAGGGAGGAATTATACCTAATTAGTGGTATACGAGCAAGGTTTCCTCAGTTTTTCTTCCACTATCCGGATGGCACAACAACTTATTTGGGAGACTTCAAAACATTGGAGAAGCTACATCATGCTGAAGGATTACCAAGTACCTATCGGAAAGTTAATCAAGATATTTCTACATGGAATGACGTATTTTGTGATACCTCACAAATTTTTTCGTTATAGCTCACTTTCCTTTCCGACAAAAAAGACCAAGTAATCTTTCATCTAATGACACTTGTTGTCAGCACCTACTTTGCTCAAAACAGTTAATGTTTTATAATTTGTAAGGGCTGCTCTGCTATAACAGGATATGTTGCTCGATTTCTACGGCATTGAAGCGTTGAATCCCGTGTAATGTAGCGTTACATGGTGTGGACAACACATAATGGATGAAATACCCACTAGATTATTCAATAAACGGCAGTAAGTCAAAACATTTACAAATTAAAAGTTCAACAATTGCGTAAGCGTTCGTAACGTTGTTGGAGTGGCAAATGATATCATCAAAGCTGAAGCCTGGGTCAAATCAGTGAAGTAGAGCACATATTGAGGCAAGGCAAAAAGCATGAGGAGAAAGTGTGAGTTAGGAGCACATAAAAAGAAAACATAAAATTGGATTAAAAGTAATATCTGAAAGATCTTGACACTTATGAGGGGCTTAATCACTTTTAAGCCCATAAGGAAGCGTGTTGGTCAACAGTGTGCATCCAGTTATAAGTGAGTGAGGGAGAGATCAGCCAACCAAAAAAGTGAGTGAAGCTGATGAAAATATAGAAACAACTACATTTTGACAATGTCCAGATTTCCATTACAGTTACGAAAGAAAAAGTCATAATGCATAGCCTTACATGTGATAGAAAGAAGTATAGAGCTCTGGAGATTGTGACAAAGTTGAACTATGTCAACATCATTAAAAAGAGAAGAAAAAAGCCAAAACAATGCCCTGTTTGGATCATTATTCAATATTAGGACCTGGGATAGCTAACATGAGAAAAATTGACAGAAATTTATCTTGAAGTTTCTTACTTTTAGGATGTGGTGACTCTTCACTGCTGTTGTCGCTGGCATCAAATCCCGATTAAACCAATGACATGCATGCGTGACACAGTGTAGTTGGATAGTATGCTATAAATGGAGAGCTGCTAGTAACAGAAAGTATAGTTATTGGCTTTGTATTCAGGGTATGCTCTACAAACACACCCTTGTAGCATTGATTTAAATTAAGGTATCTATGAATTTGGAGTCTGAATTAAAGGAGCAAAAGAAGGAATTAATGACGCTTTTGCGGGCTTCAACAACAAAAATTATAGCATTTGCAATTTCATGTATTCTTCATTTTACAACGAAAGTTTTGATAACATTTCAGTTAACAATGATGGATGGTATTGGAATGGCGCTATTACTATACAACACATAATCGTTTTTACGACTCTTTTTCAATACATGAACAATTAGTAAGCCGTTTCCCTAGCAATTTTCCTATGAAAGACACCAATACAATGTCTTGAATTTTGCACTCGTACTATAATATATCGGAAAGGAGATATTCGGCGGTAATTAGAAACCGAGGACAATTAATTTCCGAAACATCGACCTAGAATTATGGTAAATCGTAGGAACTTTCACTTCTTTAATTACAATTGGTAATGTCGGAAACTTTCGATAGTTCCTTCGACTAAATCGGAGTAATTCACTTGTGTCAAATTATGTAGGGTACCTTCTCGATGTGCAGGGGCAGCTACAATTTAGCAAAGTCGATGTTATCTTTATCTTTCTTAATTACCTAACGTCGATACCATTTGCATAAAACCTAGATTTTGACCATGGATCAAACACCATTTACGGTCGATCGACTTCAAGAGATTTCTTCTCAGCATACGGAAACGGTCAGAAATCCTTTTGATGACACTGTCCAAAATCCTTTTGATAATTCTGCTAAATCAACGCACCACGAAAGTAATTCATTGGTTTCTATGCAGGGAACCTTGCATCAAACAATACAACCACCTACCTTTCACCCTAATGGCACGAATAATGCTTTTCAAAATAGCCATTATGGGGTGAAGTACTCTCAGCCGTTGTTGAATCACAGTTTCACTCCAAATTCGGTTCAAAATTCTGTATTGTTGTCGTCGCAGCAGAATTTCCTTTTTACCAATACTACTTACGACCATGTTCAAGATCACAGAAATACCTTGAACGATGGAAATCCATTTATTCAAAGTATTGGGAGCAAACAACAGATGTCGACAGAAGTATCGCAAAATCACTCCTTGACGTCCAAGTTTGATCCTTATGCGCCAATCGAGCATCCGGAGAATCCGAATTCATACCCTGTCGTCTTAACCGAAGCGAAAGATTATTTTCCAAGTTTTTCCCTTAGCGCAGATCAGGTTGCACATAGTCAGCTTGCAATGGTTCCCAACGTGTCGAAATATGTTTCGACGCCTGAGTGTCCTCAGAATGAAAGTGACGTAAACAACAATACAGAAAGAGATCCTTTTTTGGACGAAAAAACTACAGGATTCGAAATGGTACCTTATTCACAACCTCCAACGAACGAAATCAGCTCAGTTCGAGGTAGCAATTATGTCAATAAGTACAGTACAATTTTGGCCTCAATTGCTCCTTCCGATGCTGCACCACTTCCTAAAGGCGAAAGTATTCTAAGTTCAGGATTCATTTTGTCGCGCATCTCACTTCGTACAATTTTGTTCAAAAAATGGAAACAATCGTTTTGGATTCAGTATGGATTGCATTCCTTACTTGTGTTCCGGAGTCACTCTGATTTTGATAATTGGCTCAATAATCCTTATTGCACTAAAGAACAGCGACACTTTCTTGTCAAATTTTCCGTTCACTTTGTGTATGATCTACACAAGCCACAAGTACGTGGCTTCCAGGTTACGCAGGCACGCACCAAGAAGTACGGCAAACTCTACATGAAGCACTTCAAGCTAGAGCGTTGGATGGATTATGGCCCTACCATTGCCGCTGCATTTGCCTCAACGAATCCAAACGAGGTTGACGAATTGCGACGAGCCCTGATAGCCTGTATGCGTAATACTCCATTGGAGGATGGAATTCGAGCAACTGGTGCCGTTCGGCAGCAGCCATTACAAGTACCTCCCCCTCCTCGTGATAGATCGTTATCTATGGGATCTAACGATTTTGGAATGAATATCCGTAAGTATTCAACATTGAAGCTTCCAACTATCATTTTTATTCATCAAAACTAACTTCATCTTGTCATCCTTCTTTTCGCTTAGAGCATTTTCCTGGCACCAATACTTCTCACGCATCTGCTGGCGAAGTCTTGGATCAGCAACGTCAATTTGACATTTCCAATTCACGTCATTCTTTTACTTCAAGGCATAGTCTGTCAACGATTAGAAATTCTGCTTCAAATCAAGGATTGAAATCAAGTCACTAGTTACATTTTGGAATACACGGTTGAGTCAAAAGAAATGTATTCGCAAGACACCGTGCGACTTACCTTCCCTTGCTGCAACGCTTAACTTAATTGAAGTGAAATAGGAGAGCAGTTAAGTACACTCGAAAACAATATATATCCCAAAATTTTCTGTTTTCGCACAAGATCCTCTTGCCACATCCCTTGTTGCATCGGTCAACTAACGTGTAGGGAGATCATCAAATGAAACAAATACACCTCAGATTAAGATTACATCCTATTACGTACATCGTCGTTAGTAGTGCTTCCTTATGAGAAAGAGACAAAATAATTTGCAGTTAACAAAAGAAAAAATGACAAGAGGTCAACGTTTCTGCTGACCTGATGTATGTCAGATAGTAGCATAATGTTCACTTAACTAATCAGTCGAATAGTAACTTAAGGTAACTTGCTTGATAATCAATTTACCATAATAGAAACATAGATTAGAAAGTAAGAGAATTCTACCCCATGCACATTACTGAACTCTGGATTCGTCGCACAAACGCATTGCACTTCTTCCGGTCTTTTGAAATGAATTGTTCAGCATTAGTTGAGAGCCAACGACAGTAGAAACTAGAGTATCTTCATCCGCATGATTGTGCTCTGTTCTCTGATTTTTTTTCTTTCGCTTTGATCTTACTGTTAATTCTATACAACTATGAATGACTCGTCGAAGAACACGAATGTCGTTTGCATCATTGGACGCAAAATTAGCAACTGTATCGACTCCAACGCTGCTGTAGCGTTCCAGCTTGAATGAATACCTGAAACCGATATGAGTTTAGGGTGTGAAATTTCATGTTATGAATCAATTCAGCAACAACAACAACTTACAACACACTGTTCCCCGAGCTTTTTGTACTAACATCACCGAGGGCATATTTCTGCAGCTTCGAAAGAAGTTTTGATGGCGAGGTGGTCTTTGAGTTCAGCCTAAGAGATTCTCGACAAGGTACTTTTGTGCCGCTTTGAGATCCTTCCAGTATTCCAAGGGTGTCGAAATCAATATATAACAAAATTTCTCGAGATTTCCCTCGAGTAGAAAAATCCCCACCACCTGATGCTAACCATCTTTTGTGATCATTGCTCGATCGAAATATTACTAGCGATGCAGGATGTACATACAACCAAAAACAGCTTTGCCATTTTCGAACCAAACCGAATGCTGCTATCGATCTGATCAACACATTTCCACAACACGATTGCTCATCTCCAGTATTTGCAACGCCATAACAAATCGTTGGATAATCCTGTACCTTGCGGAGTGGGATATTTTCATAGATAACTAGATTAGAAGGCATGCTCCTTTCGATGTTTGCCTTTCCTTGAAATAGGGTAAGGCAGGTGGGTTTCAGGGCATTCGTATGAAACTTGGTATTTTCGTTGGGGAATACGATAATTAGGAAAAATCAGTCGTTCTAAATTGCAACAAAGGTTACAATCCATTTCGCAACACCGTTTTCATGTGCCGATTCGCAAAGTGGAAACACACGTAAAGATTATACGACACGCTCGAAAATTCCAGTAGAGATGTAGTATTCCCATATTTTTGCGAGAAAATTGACGAAGTCTTGACACAAGAAGAACTTCGGAGAAATATTATCAATGCTAGCGTTCGAGTGTACACTAGTCAATGTTACTAGTGAACTTGGAAGGTGTTTTTTGCTTCTCTTTTCAATATTTTGAAGAAAAGGTGTTAAGCTCCAATTTAACCCAATGAGATAAACAAGATGGAGAAGAATTGGAGGAATATACTAATCACTTGTCTGACGTGACTCGAAAGTATCTTCAACAAAGGCATTAATTTTTAGCATTGATGACTGAGGAAAACAATGGCTAAGGAGTTTGTATCACATAATTTTCAATTTTATTGGAAAAGGAAGTTTACATGAACTATTGAAGTAGGTGGGAACTAAAGCTTTCCAACATACTTCAAAATATATTGATGTGAGTTCCACAGTGAGTAATTGGGGACTTACCTGAAGAGCTACTGCAACTCAAAAAATAAGGAAGAAAATGGAGATCTGCCCACGTTTTATATGTGGTAGAAGACTTCTACATCTCTTGCAACCAAGGCAAAGTTTAGGAGTGTCAATGGAGGCAGGGATCCGTACTTCATAGAAAAAGAGTTGGGCTAGTACCAGGAGATACCTGGAGATTGACAATGAAAAATTGAATGAACAATTAGGAAGAATGAGCCGGCCATATTGAGTGTAACAATGGTGTTTACCACGGAAGATGGCATTACCCTACTTCATTCAATATGCTTGGTAGAGTGGCCCGAAAGTCAAACTCATTGGCAAAGAAAGAATTAAAGGATTCTTGACACCATTTCAAGAGTAGATTTCTGCCAGCAAATTAACAAGAAAAAGATGAAGAAGGTTGCAAATCCTCATGTTTTATTGAAAAGCTTGAAGTTGGTATAGAAATCCATGTCAACAGCTCCAAAGATCACCAAGTCATTTTTTGATTACAATGAATATAAGGGTGGTACTTATTGCATGTCAGTGTCATACCTTAAAGTATAGACTAAAAAGAAATACATTAATTTAGTATCTGTATGTGAAATGAATAATATCCAGTCTGACATGAATAGACTAGACTAAGAGATGGATTTGTGTACCAGTGTTGGAGACGTCCAAGACTGTTAGTACAAGTGAGTATAGAGAATCTATATATTATATGTATTTACACATATCCACTTTTATTTATATTAAAGATGATTAAAAACTAAAGATAGTTTTAAGAAGGATTTTGAGAGAATAAACTCATATCCTAATCAAGATTCACCAGAGCGCATGCATCTGAAGGAGTGACGCGACACCTTCACAAGGGGTGATGTGACGCGAATGAGAGTGACCTTCACAAGAGGGTGATGCGGCGCGAATGAGATCAATTTTAGTCAAAAGTAGATAAAATAGATCATAATTTCACTTTGTGCAACTCAGCATAGAGCAGTATGATTGATTGGCAAAACACGTGTATGTCAGTCAAGGCTTTGTTTGGATTTAACTTACCAGGATCAAGTGAAATTTTATGTTTTCTGCTAGGATTTCAAAGATTTGGAAACAATGATAATTTGAAAGCCTGTCTATGAATTAAACAATGAAGAATTGATTAACGAAGGTAATGACAAGGCAAATATTGTCATTGATGATGTAAGTCAAGAGACCGGAGCACTTGATGATTAGACATAGATCATGTGAAGAAGAACAATGATTGGGAACAACAAGGAAGCGAGGGAATCCAGTGCTGAGCAATGTGATGATGGTGATTGCTTTTCAGACTGCACATATGATTTATGTACAAGGAGATTGTTTAAGGTAGATTTATTGACAATGAGGAGTTTTGTATGTCATTGACTGAAGGATGTGAGAAGTGCAATACTAGAATATCTGGACACACTGATGAAAAGATGAATTACTGCTCTAGAACAGCCTGCAAGGGTTTAAATCGAATGAGTAAGGATTGCAAGTGACAATTTTGTGCGTAGATGATTACATGATTTTACGAAAGTCAAAAAGTATTGTGCATGTATAACTTGTCAAGCAAAAACCAGCATATAGTGTAAGGTTGTTTGTCTACGAGGCTTCAGACTCATAAGGACCTTAGGCAATAGTAGGAAGTAAAAGGGTGTGATAGCCACAAGTTTCATAGACCATGCTGATTGTTAAGGAAGATATTCTTTTGGCCTATTAACTTCTTAACCTTCATTTTCCGTTGGCCTTTCCATAACCTGACGTTTTGTGATCAGATGTGGAACATTTATGCTTTGTTTGACAGTTTGGATTAAACAAAGCATGATTTACTGCCTCGCAGAAAGTCAAAGTTGGAGACATGGATCATAGGACACTTTGATTTCTTGAGCTTTAATCTTTGAGAATCCTTCAAACAAACTCTCTTGTTCGGAATCACAAAGAACGATTAATCCAATCAGTGTCTAGCTAGAACTTAAAGGACTGAACTACAGCAATTTTGGATTACACTTTCTGCCTTGTTGTGCTAAGTCTAAATGGGCTGTCATTGCTTTCAACTGGATTTCTAACCATCATGCAAGAAATCAAAGTTTTAGGGAAAGTTGTTAAAAACAAAAGATTAGGTAATTTTAATAATAACTGAAAATCTAGAGTGTCATAGTTGCTTTGACTAGATCATTTTTTCTAAAGTATTGAGCATAAGTTGCAAGCAACTATCAATAAGGCTAGGACTAACGATTGTCGGAGGACATTTTTTGTTAAATTTAACCAAACCTTAATCAGTAAGTCTTGAAATTATCTGGAAGGCAATCTCAGTTCTTTACCTACAGGAATTCTCAGATTTCACATTCTTCTCTTGGTTGACAACCAACATGCACAAATGTTTATCCTTAGATTACAATTCATATCCTGCAGGGGAATTAGCATTGCATGTTCTTTCTTGGAAACTTTTCAGGCTATCTTGACCATTTTTCTATTTACTCTAAAAAAGTGTTGTTATTTGTGATTTGTTTTTGCAGCCTGTTTGTCCAAGAACAATATGATTCTCGTAATAAAGTCATACAACAATGTTCAATTGTCAGATTTAATCGCACCGTCAACAAAAAAGGAAAATGGTATCGAGCAGTAACGGTATTGCTCAATTTCACTAATTCATGTCTTAAAAATAAATATTTAACCTGTTAAAGAAATATATTACTCGTTCAACCACCCAACTTCATCCATGGTACGTTGCAAAGCTTCCTTTAGTTTTTCTCCGATTTCATGGATGGTTGCGAGGTCTACATCACATACCGGTGTCACCATGAATCCTCCGGCAGGAATGAAATAAGGTAGCACACCAACTTCACCACATTTCGAGGTGAAAGCGCTTATGACCGTTGCACGATAAGTTTCATCTGATAGCTTTCCGTTCTTGGTGAACAATCCCCCCCACATCAATCCTTGACCTTGTCCAGTTAACAGACCGCATGACATAGCTTGAAGTTCGTCAAAGATGTTTTTCATTTCACAACCATGGTGAGCAATGGATGGCAACCACTTCGGTAACTCCAGCAAAACATCTGTAGCGGTCATGAGTGCTCGTTGAGATGACCCGGCAAAAGTGTGAGATTGCAAAACGGATTTCCCATTCGAATGAAGAATATCTCGACCATGCTTCATTATTGCACCAGAAAGAGGATAA
>CAAAJI010000004.1:215304-271593 GCA_900642245.1 Fragilaria radians | reverse complement strand
CTACAGGATTCGAAATGGTACCTTATTCACAACCTCCAACGAACGAAATCAGCTCAGATCGAGGTAGCAATTATGTCAATAAGTACAGTACAATTTTGGCCTCAATTGCTCCTTCCGATGCTGCACCACTTCCTAAAGGCGAAAGTATTCTAAGTTCAGGATTCATTTTGTCGCGCATCTCACTTCGTACAATTTTGTTCAAAAAATGGAAACAATCTTTTTGGATTCAGTATGGATTGCATTCCTTACTTGTGTTCCGGAGTCACTCTGATTTTGATAATTGGCTCAATAATCCTTATTGCACTAAAGAACAGCGACACTTTCTTGTCAAATTTTCCGTTCACTTTGTGTATGATCTACATAAGCCACAAGTACGTGGCTTCCAGGTTACGCAGGCACGCACCAAGAAGTACGGCAAACTCTACATGAAGCACTTCAAGCTAGAGCGTTGGATGGATTATGGCCCTACCATTGCCGCTGCATTTGCCTCAACGAATCCAAACGAGGTTGACGAATTGCGACGATCCCTGATAGCCTGTATGCGTAATACTCCATTGGAGGATGGAATTCGAGCAACTGGAGCCGTTCGTCAGCAGCCATTACAAGTACCTCCACCTCCTCGTGATAGATCGTTATCTATGGGATCTAGCGAGTTTGGAATGAATATCCGTAAGTATTCAACATTGAGCTCCCAACTATGATTTTTCTTCATCAAAACTAACTTCTTCTTGTCATTCTTCTTTTTGCTTAGAGCATTTTCCTGGTACCAACACTTCTCACGCATCTGCTGGCGAAGTCTTGGATCAGCAACGTCAATTTGACGTTTCCAACTCACATCATTCTTTTACTTCAAGGCATAGTCTGTCTACGATTAGAAATTCTGCTTCAAATCAAGGATCGAAAACAAGTTACTAGTTACATTTTTGGAATACACGGTTGAGTCAAAGATGTATTTGTAAGATACCGTGCGACTTACCTTCCCTTGTTGCAACTCATAAGCTAATTGAAGTGAAATAGGAGAGCAGATAAGTGCACTCGCAACCAATATAAACTCCCAAAATTTTCTGTTTTCGAAGAAGTTCCACTTGCCATGTCACTTATCTATTATCGGTCAACTAGCTTGTAGGGAGATCATCAAATGAAACAAACACACCTCAGATTAAGGCTGCATCCTTTTATGCACAACATCTTTAGTAGTACTTTCTCATGAGAAAGCCACAAGATAATTTGCAAAAATGACAAGAGTCTAACGTTTCTGCTGACCTCATGTATATCAGATAGTAGCATAATGTTCAATAAACTAAGCAGTCGATTAGTAACCTTAGTTAACTTGCTTGCTATCAATTTACCATAACAGAAACATAGCTTAGAACGTAAGGGATATGCGAATTACTGAACTCTGGCTTTGTCGCACAAACGCATTGCACTCCTTCCGTTCTTTTGAAATGTATTACTCAGCCTTAGTTGAGAGCTAACGACAGTAGAAACTAGAGTATCTTCATCCGCATGATTGTGCTCTGTTCTCTGATTTTTCTTCTTTCGCTTTGACCTTACTGTTAATTCTATACAACTATGAATGACTCGTCGAAGAACACGAATGTCGTTTGCATCATTGGACGCAAAATTAGCAATTGTATCGACTCCAACACTACTGTAGCGTTCCAGTTTGAATGAATACCTGAAAGCGATATGAGTTTAGAGCGTGAAATTTCATGTAATGAATCAATTCAGCAACAATTATACACTTACATCACATTGTTCCCCGAGCATTTTGTACTAACATCACCGAGTGCATATTTCTGCAGCTTCGAAAGAAGCTTTGATGGAGAGGTGGTCTTTGAGTTTAGCCTAAGAGATTCTCGACAAGGTGATTTTGTGCCGCTTTGAGATCCTTCCAGTACTCCAAGGGTGTCAAAATCAATGTATAACAAAATTTCTCGAGATTTCCGTCGAGTCGAAATATCCCCACCACCTGATGCTAACCATCTTTCGTGATCATTGCTCGATCGAAATATTACTAGCGATGCAGGATGGACATACAACCAAAAGCAGCTCTGCCATTTTCGAACCAAACCGAATGCTGCTATTGACCTGATTAACACATTACCATAACACGATTGCTCCTCTCCAGGATTAGCAACGCCATAGCAAATCGTTGGATAATCCTGTACATTGTGGAGTGGTATATTTTCATAGATAACTAGATTAGAACGCATGTTTTCCTTCCGCTGTTTGCCTTTCGTTGAAATAGGGCAAGACAGGAGGTTTTCAGGGCATTCGTATGAAACCTGGTTTTTTCGCTGGGGAAACACGACAATTAGGAAAAATCAGTCGTTCAAAATTGCAACAAAGGTTACAATCCATTTCGCAACACCGTTTTCATGTGCCGATTCGCAAACTGGAATGCACACGTAAAGACCATATGACAGGTTCGAAATTCCTGTAGATATTTAGCCTATCCATATGTTTTTGCGAGAAGTTTGACACAAGAACTTCGGAGAAAATAGGAATCACGAGTCTGACGTGACTTGTACTAAATGAAAACAAACTATGACGACTCAAGAAAAGAGAAAATAGGAAGTTAACAAAAGAATAGGAAGGAAAAGTTAATGCATTTAATGGAGATCCGCGCAAGTTCCAAATGTGTTGGAAAACGTATATATATTTTGCTCCCTTTCACAAAGTTTAAGTTTGTCAATGGAGCTAGGGACCCCCTAAAGGAAAACAAGTTGGGTGAGTACAAGAGATTGATGATGAAAAATTGAAAGAACAATTAGAAAGAATGAGCTGGCTGTACTGAGCGTATCAAATGATTTACCACGGAATATGTCATATACCTAATGCATTCAGCATGCTTGATAGGATGGCCCTAAAGTCAAACTCATTTAGCAGTGAAAAATAATAAAGAAATGTTGATACCATTTCAAGATGGAGTTCCCCAGCAAATCAACAACAAAAGGGCTCAGAGCCTTTGAGGCCAGGAAAGTATGTCGAAGAAGAGGTCCTTATTGCAGTCATGCTGGACTCCACCAAAGTAACAGAATGTCTTGAGGAAAGAAGAAGACTCGGCAATGTTGACCATATATATACTTAATTACGACAGAAACCAGAAAATAGTGTAAGATTGCATGTCTACGATGCATTAGACTCGCTAGGACCTGAGGCAATAGTAATGTGCAAAACTATGTGATAGCTACAAGTTTCTTAGATCATGCTCATTGTTCAAGAAATATTCATCTGGCCTATGAACTGTAGCCTTCATTTTCTTTTGGATTTTCCATAACGTGACCTTTTGAAATAAGATTAGAGATGTTCATGCTTTGTTTAACAATTTGGTACTTGATTAAATAAAGTATGATTTAATTCCTCTCCGCGTGTCAAAGTCTGCGATATGGGTCATAGCACATGTTGATTTTCTTTAGCTTTTGTACACAGGATCCTCCGAACAAACTCTTGTTTGGAATCATAAAGAATGAAAATATCTCAATCGGCTGTCATTGAGTTCAACCAGATTTCTGACCATCATGCATGGAAGCTAAGTTTGCCGTTAGTCAAACTAAAAATTTAAGATAAGGTAATTTAAATCAAATACGAAATCTAGAATATCATAGCTGATTTGACTAGTTTCTTTGTTTTGAAGTATTAACCATAAGATGCAAGCAACTATCAAGCAGGCCATGACTGACAATTGGCAGAGGACTTTTTTGTTAAATGTATACAAATCTAAATCGATAAGCCTTACAAATTATCTGATAAAGCAATCTCCGTTCTTAACCTATAGGATACTCCATATCTCATTTAACTCATATCCCGAAGGGGATCTAACATTTCATGACCTTGCTTAAATGCATTTATGGTATCATCTTCAAGATCAACACTTGACCATTTTTCCAGTCACTCAGTGTTAAACATAGTTTTGTTATCTGTGACTTCCATTCGGATCTAGATTCCCAGAAGAAAGTACCATTTGTCCAATAACTTTATTATATTCGAAATTGAGTCTAGTAGTATATTTTTATTGTCAGATTTAATCATACCGTCAAGTATTGAGCTGTAAGAGCATTCCTCAATTTCAATAAAATGTTGATGCATCCCATTAAAATATATATTTATACTGTAAAAGTTACTAGTTCAGCCACCCAACTTCATCCATGGTACGTTGCAACGCTTCCTTTAGTTTTTCTCCGATTTCATGGATCGTTGCGAGGTCTACATCACATACCGGTGTCACCATGAATCCTCCGGCAGGAATGAAATAAGGTAGCACACCAACTTCACCACATTTCGAGGTGAAAGCGCTTATGACCGTTGCACGATAAGTTTCATCTGATAGCTTTCCGTTCTTGGTGAACAATCCTCCCCACATCAATCCTTGACCTTGTCCAGTTAACAGACCGCATGACATAGCTTGAAGTTCGTCAAAGATGTTTTTCATTTCAGAACCGTGGTGAGCAATGGATGGCAACCATTTCGGTAACTCCAGCAAAACATCTGTAGCGGTCATGAGTGCTCGTTGAGATGACCCGGCAAAAGTGTGAGACTGCAAAACGGATTTCCCATTCGAATGAAGAATATCTCGACCATGCTTCATTATTGCACCAGAAAGAGGATATGCTCCTCCAGCCACAGACTTTCCGAAAGTTACAGCATCAGGATCTAAATCCCATGCCTTTGAGACAAACAAGGTTCCATGACCGTGACGACCCAATCCACACATGATCTCATCCGCCACAACTCGAATACCTCTTTCCTGTGCCATCTTAATGTACGTTTTCAAGAGATCTTTTGGCCAAGGGTAGGCAGCCTGTGACGATCCCCATTGTGGTTCTACCAAAAGGACGCCGATTGACTCCCCGTGTTTCTCCAGAAAATCGGTATACTCTCCAAGAAGTTTATCAGTATCAATCGGTTGTCCTGCAAGGGGTACAGGATATTTAAGTTGATATTCCCGTTCCCATAGCGGACAAGCTGATCCAAAGGACGTAGATGGGGGTCCATGATAAGATGCTCCACCGACAGCAACCATCTTTCGATTATTATTTCCTGTCAGGAGGATTTGTTCTTGCATCATAAAGTCAATGGCAGCCATCACAGCAGATGCTCCTCTAGTTGCAAGGACAGACACCAATCTTCACGAGCACTCCATGGGAGATGAGGCTCAAGAGCCTTCATAAACTCGCCAGTTGCTTCTGGAATTCCAGCAGACGTATGAATGGCCAATGGAGCAGCGTAGTTTCCATCCTCTAAGTCTTTCAATACTTTCTGCTCGTATTCAAAACCGCGTTTCAAAACCTTTGCCAATTGAGGGCCCGAAAGACATTCAGAGCATGCAAGCCCTATGGAGAGAATTTCTTTCTTTTCTCCGGAAGGTTCCAAACGAATCTAATGCAGAAGTTAAAGTTTAGATTCAAAAATAGAAATCATTTCCCGCTCTCTCCCATCCAATAAGATGGAAATAGGCATGAATAGTAATATTTATGTACTGACCTGTCGAATCCCTTTCTTCGCAAGGGTGATGGGTTTCGTAACTCCTGCGACTCCCCGTCCTGCATAATGCGTATGATCCTGGAGAGCAGGCTCGGAGTCCTTTCCTTGCGATTCAACGTACTGTGGAGGCATGACTGAACTGTCACAAAGAAAAACAAATAAGAAACATATTTTGCAAAATCTTTTCTCAACGTAAGAGATGAAATTCCATTCAATATTGTTACTTTATACAAAGCTCAGATGATATCGAAATCTACGATAAGGAGATGACGAGGCAAAGAAATATTCATCTTGAGTTCGCTGCACTTACTATTATTGACTTGGAAACAGTGAGATAAGATGGAAGATGAATTGTCAAATACTGTATCTACAATATTGTTTCTCATTAATCTTTTCAACGTTTCGTCCTAGCATTCGTCACAATTCTTTCAGTAGTAAGTACGTGTAGTTAAGTCGTTCAACAACAGTTGATTTTTGAAAGAAAGTGGTGACGAAAGCGTATGACGATGTATCGAAATACGAGTGACATCACTCGAGGTTTCGCCGTTTGTTGAAAAGATTTCAGTCGTCACGCAAGAAGTAATTTGATTGGATGTCATAATCAAATAGATAATTAATTCGATGCAAACGTTTTCGATGAATAAATGGAAATAGCTGCGTTCGTCATACATGTGCGATCATTCTGAGATTTACTTTTATGTTTTGTGCAGAACCAAAAATAAGATACATGAATCCACTTAAAAGTGATGGTGTTCCTGTTTTACATTATTCTGTTTGTTGAAAAACAAGACAAAGGGTCTTGTTGTGATTTAGTTTATCTTGAGTCAAAAGGCTAAATGTTGATTTCAATACGGAGACTTCATTTGCATCCCTTTATATCTCTCTGATTCCTATGCCTACCTTAAATCAACAAAGGAATTTCTCAAAATTACCAGAAATAGCACACGTCAACAAATAATCTAATTCCAGGATTAGTTACATGCCTCAATGTTGTTGGTATTCTATAAGAAGATGAGTACCATGAAGACCCTACTCATATCCAGATTTTGCCCCATAATGCATGTGCTAAACGAATTTCGAAAAAAAGTCAAAAAGTACTGGAATGACTCATTTATCAAGTAGACATGCATTTATCCTATTTCAATAATTTATCTGTTCCACCTGATCCGAGAATATATCTCGTCTTACTTGTGTATCAAAGCAATCAGTATAGTAAGTGAAGAATACCTACATGAAAATACTAGTGCAAAGATTTGAAAAAGAAGAATCAAGTGCTGAGTGGTGGCAAGGAAAAGCTGGAGCAAGATAGTTGTGATTGGTGTAAATTTCAAATTATAAAGGAAAAAGTGTAAAGGGGCAAGCCGGACTCTTGTCTGAGTTTTCTTTGAGTATTCTTCTTTGTTTTCAATAATTAACATTCTATCACGATTTCCACTCCTATAATCATTCTACATTGGATAGAAAGAAAGGTGAAGACATAGTTTTGTGATAAAGTGTTGCAACTATTACTATCAATTGCGTCATGTATCTTGATCCACTGCAAATAGAGGAAAAGTCGCTACAAATTAAAGGCTAAGTGTTGTTCAAATCAAAATCCACTAGCTTCAACAGTTGCTTACTTTGACACAGCATTGGAAATAGAGACAATCTTACACATGTAGTGACTTGAATGCCTACACTTCCCAACGCAAAATCAAGGTTACAGTTTAATTCAAATGAATTCAATTCATCCAAACATAATAATTTCTTAGGTTCTGGGTTCATTTTTTGTTTCCTCTGAAATTGCACCCGTATTTGTCAACTATCGCTTCCTCAAAGTATAATTTAAGTACACCCCGATGTTAAAAATCCTTCATGATTTTCTCAATCCAGAAATAAATGATTTGGCTTTTGGAAACCTGAAGTGGGCTGTTCTTTCGAGTTTGGGATAAGGCTATGACACAATGATGGTTGATTGCGGATCGTACAATAAACAATATCACTCTCAAGGCCTTCAGCCTTAATACCCTCAGGTGTGCTTTTATTTAATTACGCTTCCCACAAAAACAGTTTGGGCATTTAAAAATCGAAGATGGCGTTGGAGCGCTGGTAACTTAGTTTTCCAATTTTTTTCGTCATCTGAGGTGACACCATCAGAATTGGGTAGCACGCTTTCTGTGCGTAAAATACATAGAGCTATATTTTTCAATGTGGATCTAAAATCGTTTGTTTTCTAACTGAATTAAACATGTTCTAAAATCTAAAATACACAAATCTATTGGATGTATCCACAAAATACTTGAAAAGTAATGCGGAATTAGTATATCTCATCATTTTAGCAGATTCTTCGGTTGTGACCATAATCCATAATTCCCAGAAATGAGGCAAATAAAAATATTTAAATTAGAAAGAGCGACCATTAATGTTCCTTACGCTTACGAGGTGGTATTCATTGTAAAAATGATGCCCCAGCACTTTTGATTGATAATTTCTTTTTATTTTGTGTACTTAGACAATATTAATCCTTATATTAGTTTTTCATCATTCTTCATTGGGCTAGCACTACAATAATTTAGGAATAGAAATTTCTTCTAATGTTACGTTTAGTGAGAGTTTTGGATTGGTTTCCGTGATAACCTTCATGTAAAGATATATTTGATTTTCTTCTGGGTAACGAAAGCGTATTTACCAGGACTTGCTCCCATTCTAACTCCTCATGCTTGATCATTCTTGCACTGGACAAAAATGGGTCTCAAGACTCTTGTCTGCTTCCTTGTATTAGACATTAATTCTGCTACATGCCTGACTTGAAGGAAACGATGGAAAAAGATATTCGCGTATTGGATGAAATAGTTCTAAATTGGATAGATTCACTCTAAGAATAAGATTAGCGCTGGCTTCAATATCTATTTAATATACCATTTTGCGACATAACACCTCTTTAGGTAAGTTACATGTGCTATAATTATATTGAAATTTGATTTGTAATTTTTGTAAGATATGCTTAGTAATTGCTAGTAGTGGTCGCCCATCCGCCTTAAATTAAGTATTTTCCGTACACCGCAACCAAATATTAATTAAATATTGTTTGCAATGGTATTAGGAACTTATTGTTATCATGCAACTATTCAGTGCGATGCACCAAGCTGGAATTTTCAGTTTGACAGTCTTAGCCTTAGAATCTGCATCCTCCAATCAGGACGATTGAAAGCACGCTAGGGTTACCAAATTAATCTCCCGAAGTGTGACCACCAGGCTCTCTTTAACCTTGACAAGAGATTACCATGTCTTATCGCATGTCACTCGTATCCCATGTTTGTATATATCTATACCTCATTCACTTCTTGCTTCGGTTTCATTGAACGCCTACACATCCTTTGATTTTTTTGTCTATTCAATAATTCTATTGTTCCTTGAATTCGTAATTCAGATTTATCATGTCTACTAAATGCGTCAAGGCAAGTGAGACCATTTAGCTCTATAGAAAAAATAATCTTTTTATCGTCGAGGTGAAAGGTGTTTTGTCTCTCCATTCCGAACCCTGTTTCATAGTATTAATTTTCTTTTAAATGCTCTAAGTATAATATTTTGCAAAGTTTTAACGTAAGAAAAATGAATAGGTTGGTAGCACGTCACAACCAGAGAAACAGTTGTCTGATTTGAGCATTAATTCAATAACAACAAAACACAGAAAATGTCGAACCCGGGAATTGCATGGACGAGTAACAAAAAGGCAAATGTATTCACTTTTCTCGGACAATGCCAACCACCCATCCTGGTTAGTCATAATGTTTTCTCAAGTATCGGGATGGGTCAAATCTAGATCATTGATATCCAAATCTTTAAGTGCATATTGATTGAATCGCCCTTAAATTCAACACTGTTATTTGGTTGTTGGGCAGCAACTTCTTAGTGTGGCATTATCAAGGCGTCTGGATTGGAGGAATTTCCTGGTACACAGTTTCTTGAAGGTGCTTCTCATTCAAGGGATCAAGATTTTCCCACCAACGCATCTTTAAGAATTAAAGGAAATACTTCAAGCCGAAGGGAATACTTTTGTCGTGCGTTAAAGCAACATAATTGACATCATGATGACACTTTTAAGGAATATATTCCTATTTCTCTCTAATGGAGAAAGTCTAGAGGATTCAATGACTTTGGAATTTAATATCTCATTAACGATAAGTCCAGATAGATTTACATCATACTGAAATTCAAAGAGAGACAATGCCTACCAAACAAAAGACAGATTGTAGTTATACTTTAACCTCGATTAGGACATGTTTAAAAAGCCCAGAAGTGCACTTTAACATGGAATCTGTCGCATTACAATAATTGCAATGAAAAAAATTCGGAAAATGAAGGAAAAGAAAGAATCTTTCGAGTAACGACACTTATCTCCACAAGGAACATATGTGTAGTAGGTTTCAAAACAATAGAATCATCCATCCTAGAAAAGTGTAAAAGAAAAATACAGGAAATACAGCCAAAAATCTTCGTTCCTTCCGAATGTAAGAGGCGATGAACACAGACGATGCTCGAATAGCCCATAAAAAGCCCAAACCGATAATCATAAGATCCAACCATGTAAAGCTAATCGGTGTAAGTCTCAAAGTACCAACGATAAGTGCCGAGATTGTCATGGGAAAAACACAATAGCCCAAAACGCAGACAGATTGAAAGAAACTAATTGTTCCTCCAAGTAGCTGAGAGTTTAGTGTCACTATAGCAGAACCGACCCAGATAAGAACAAATACTGAGGCAAAGACTAAGGCGGCTTGATTCGTTGGTGCCCGAAAGGACAAGGTGATAGATAAAAGTAAGCAAACAAATAGGGGACCCCTATCATATGAAGAAAAGCGTAACAGGCAGGAATATGTAAGCATTAGCTAGAATCGAAAAACCCCAAGGTGAATTCAAAAGGGAATAGTCACTCACCATAAATCCCAATCTCGGAGTTGATCTATCACTTTCTTCTGATTTTGACCCAAGCTTTCAGATGGCTCGGGTTCTTGAGATGATAGTCCCGTATATCCAAATGGTGCACTCCGATCCAGAGGCAACATGACGACACTCAATTTTTGACCCACTGCTCGGACATCGCGCATAATTGTTTCCATGACTGGTTCGTCCAACGTCGAATAGGGAGCAAGAAGTTCATTTTCGACTGGATCATGCATCATTTCTGTAGTCTCTACTACAGATGGATTTGGATTCGCCCAAGCAGGTCCGGAGGATGGAGCTCTCATGAAGGAGACGAAAGGTGCAAAATCCTGGATATCTTTCGTGTTGCAATTATGGAAACAAGACACACAGACAGGTGGGAGAAAATATAGTTGGTGAATCTAGTGTCCAAATTCTACGTTTGTTCAATAAATGTAACTCGCTACGAGTAGAGTAATAACTGGCCAATATTCACTCTATTGTGCTACAGTTGGCATCCTAACATCTACATTGATCCGTAACGATGGATTCCATAGTTTCTTTAGATGATCTCTATTTCTATCAAAACAAAGCAACCGGCCAGGCATCCTCTTCGGCTATTTCCATTCGACAACTTTGCAGAATTGTCTGCTCTCCAACAAATCATATAACGCCGGATACTCTGCTTTGGTCTTCACCCGATTGGAAGCAATTAAGGGAAATATCAATTCTTCGGGAATGCTGTGCCGAATGGTTTTACACGAAAAATCAACCGTCGTTAGTTAAATTAAATGATCCTAAGTTAGAAGACAAGGAAAATGATAGTAATGACATCGAGACCAAAGATGCTCAGCCCTCAACGGATGCCGAAGTATTTGGACCAGTGTCCGTAAAGGAATTGCGCCGCGATCAAAATGCTATATTAATGGTGTATTCTCCTCAATTCTCCTCAAAAGGATGGGTATCATTATCTGAATGTCCCTTTCTTTTGCTAGCTCTGCAAGCTTTTGATGAACCGATCAAGCCTTATTCATTACGTTCCCTCCCACCATTAGACTCTACTAATCCAGAAGGCGAAGACAATGTTAACGCAGAATGGGATTCCTTTCGAAAGTCCACTGGAATTAACATCCAATCACATGATATCGAAGAAGAAGGCTACCAAAGTGATGGAGGAACAAATTATTATAGGGATTCTAGTAATGGAAATTGGATTCATGAGGCAGTCTTGGAATCCACAGGTCAGAAAAAACTAACGTCACAATCATCGTGTCTGGACGAATCTATCGACTGCGACACAACGCTGAAATCTAAGGATGAAATAATGATTAATGACCTCAATGCCAAGAAGAGAAAGCGCAATAAGGCAAAATTTGCTGCGAGGAATGCAAAATGTTGGGTTTACATCTCAGGGTTGCCAAGCGACACTACCTATGACGAAGTTCAACAAGTTTTCGCTAAGGCCGGAATTTTTGACCTGGATCCTGAAACTCAGAAACCTAAGATTAAGTTGTACACAACAAAGAAAGAAAAGGGTGAAAATGAAGGATCGAAGGATAACTTGAAAGAACGATATAGCTTAAAAGGCGATGCCTCCATATGCTACGCCCGACCAGAAAGCGTTGACTTATGTATCCAATTATTTCACGAAGCGATGTTTCGACCGACGTCACTTGTCCCCATGACAGTTGAGCGAGCAAAGTTTGAACAACGAGGAGAATCCTATCAGGCACATCCTCCGAAAAGCTGGCAAAAACGTTTGGTTGTAAAAAAGGCTGCTCTTCAATCAATTGGTTGGGAAGACAATCAGGAAAATGGTAGAATTACCGGAGGTCGGAAGGGATTAACAATCGTTGTGTTGAAGAATGTGTTTAATCTTCAACATTTACCTGACTCGAACGAAGAGTATTTTAGCAATTTGGAAAGGAAAATTCGAAGCCTTTGTTCCGAATGGGGTACTATCACGAAAATAACTATCTTTGCATCCAATCCACAAGGGATTGTCTTGATCCGTTTCAGGGAAGCAACGGCTGCGACGACAACCATTGAGAAGCTCAACGGTAGTATGTTTGATCAAAATAAAATCGAAGCTCACTTCTGGGATGGTGTAACAGATTACACCGTGAGGGATATGGATACAGAAATACATGAGGAAGAAAAGCGTTTGGAAGATTTCGGCAGCTGGTTGGATTCTCAAGACGAGCTACCTGCAGAGCTGCAGTTACATGTTGAATCGAGTTAATTCTTGACGAATTTCCTGAAAAAGAGTGGATGGTAAGCTGTAACCAAGGGAAGGAATAATCAGTGACAACCAAGACAACAACTCTGGCGTAGTATCGGATAGACAATCTTGTCGTAGAATATTCAACACATTCTGAGTTTGACAAGGGTGAAGAAAATAAGATGGAACACCAGTGACAGGGTGTTCATCATAAGATAGAAAATCCCAGCTATCCTGCTGTAGTATAGATCCAGGTAGCATTGATAGTACCTCATCTCTTGGACATGGAGACCCAGATGGGGTTTGAACTGTGAAATACAATACAGGAACTCTCCATGTAAAGCTATATACAATAGAATACCGCCATTCATATACATTCAAGTTTTCACAAGATGGGATAATATATTCGTCATCATCATGATGGATCCATTCCTCTTCCAAGTATTCGTCGTCTGCTGAATTACTTGTGTAGAATCCAGAAGAAGAAGCCTTTGCTCCCTTTCTTAGCACCAATGGATGTATAAGATAGGAATCATTATCACCATTTATTTTCTCCATCTTCCATTGCATGATACCTTGGTCAGACACACCATCCCACTTTTGAAGCACTGTGCATAGCGCTGTGGCTTGTCGCTGAAATTCTTCCGAAGTCATCATTTTCCATTGACTCGACTCACATCTTCATGCCCATTGTTAAGGATAAGGATAAGGATAAGGCATCCACACCTTCTAGTCAACATGCAATAGTAACAACATTGATACGTTAAAAAAAGTAGCGCATCAGAATATGTATACCGTAGATGACAAATTAAGTGACTCTGGAATTTGACCTAAAGTGCATGTCATTATGAAATAGTGAAAGTGCATTTAAGTTGTTTTGTCTAAATGTTTAATTATGAATGCAAAATGTGTTTTAAGCTCATTCAAGTACTGAGTTCTACAGCTGTATGTTGATCTACCAATGCTGGTATACTCAAGATTGTGAAAGCTTTTCAAGATGCGCCTCAAATAGCACTTTTGTAGTGTATGGCCATGGATCCAGACCACATGTTTTGAAAGAATCCACAATCCAACAATTTTTTCTGTTTGCAGAATTGATTTTATCATAGGCATTTTTGATAAAACTACTGGTATTTTGTCTCCTGCATTAAGACTTGCTGATTCTTCCAAGTTACGGAAAAGTTCAAAGACATGCTTATGATATTCCTCTCTGATCATCTTCTTAAGTGGTCCATTAACTGCTATATCAAGAGGTTGGTAAATTGATGTCAAACATGGAGCAATGAATTCCACAACCAACTCCATTTGCTCCGGGCGACTCGCATTGATGTCTTTCAGTGCTGATTGCAAACATGTGTTGGTGCATGAACATACACCAAACCCACTTGCATTCCGCGACCCTTATACAAATCTGCAATATACCGTAAATATAAAATGTTAGTCTCTGATGTCATCCAGTGACTTGACGTGAACAGCACAATACTATCACTGTAACTTTGCCACTGCTTCATCAATTGTTTGCTAAATATTCCGGTGAAAATGATAAACGGACGTAACAAAGAGGAAGAAAGCATATCCATTGTCAGCATGAGCGTACATCCTTCCTTTTCATGAATTCAATGAAATGATCCAATTTTAGCTAAGTAAGAAAATCATTTGTTGAGAATATTTCAACTTTTTTTGGCATGTTGGATATGGAAAGTATGTTGACATTAAATCCCAAAGCAGCAAAAACCATATCAAATGTTGATCCACATTGTCCACTCTGTTTCTGACAATTAGGCAATTTCCATCACCTTTCGTTTGAATGCATCCATTTGACTGTCCGTCCATTTGGATCCCTTTCATCAAAGTGCATTTAATTTTTGTCATGGATTATATTCAAAGTGCATTTTGTGTGTGTCATGAGCCAAAAGTGCATTTATTTGTAGGGTCATATAATTTGTCATCTACGGTAATAAAATCTAGATTCGTCATAATTAGCCATAAAAATTTTCGTTGCGTCTATCGATCCAATCAGATCATTCGTTTAGAATTCGAGATTGTTTGGGACATGGATTTCCCGCTTTTGTGAAGTACCGTGATGAGCTTACATTGCATACAAGCAACACAACGTGTTGTATTCCAGAAAAGCTAGCTAGAAAAAGAAATAAACCGTCTAGGAAAGGTTGCAGTACTAGAGGAATGTTGTCTCAAAGAATGTTGAGAAGCTACATGTGTATTTTCCAGGAAACCACGAAAGCGTAGTTATGGACTTTCACCAACAGATTAAATGCCAGATATGAAATTCATACCCACTTCCAAGCAGTTTCAAAGGGAACTTTAGTCCTGCAGAAAAAATGAGAGACACTTTCAGAATGGATCCAATTATCCTTATTTCCAGTCTACAAGGGCAATAGCACATATTCATTGTATCGGTAATCACTTAGATGATCCTTCCAGTTTCAAGAAGCAGGAAGTAGCCAATTTCAATCAGTCATCATGAATGTGAAACTCTAAAGGAGTCCTAATTCAGATGAATGGAATAAGTGTAAGCTCTTTCAAGGTTACCTATGGCATTGGAAATATAGAGACCATAATTTTGAATATTTTATGCTTATGCTAAAATCTTGGCAGAGGATCTCTTCCCTCATGCGTGTTGAAAGACTAGGAATCCGTGCACGTGAGAATTTCATCCACGGATGTAAAACAAAGCCCAAGCGCAGAGGCAATGGACACAATTTTGGTTGCTTCTTTCGGTCGGACTAGTGTTACAACTTTCCCTTTACTCTGATTTCTACCTGTTCGACCGGCCAAATGCGTATACGCAGCTGCGCTGGATGGAGGTGAGAGCAGAAAGACGTAATTTACATCCGGAATATCCAATCCACGCCCGAACTTTTCGCCCACGACGAATATCACAGTCTCTTGCCAAGTACCTGTGGGAGACATTTTCTTCACAGTGTCCAATGGATCACGCAACGTAAGGACGTTTTTAAGTCCGCATGCCTGAAGACTTTCCTGAACTTGAATAACACCTGCTCGACCAGGAAAAACAATAGCCTTGTCTGGTTCTAATTGTTGCATGCAAATCCAAAGAGCTTGGATAGCTGCTTCATGTTCGGCATCGTCAACGTCAATATTGTCCGGTATCAACCGATACCAGTGGGACAAGTTCGATGGAGTCCAACTCGATTGGCGAAGTGCTGCATCCTTTTTCGTACGATCGTCAGCTGTTATTAACACTGCCGCTTGATCAATAGAAGGGCCACCCACAATTTCCCAAACTTGCTGGCGCAGTGTCCGACCCACAGTGGCACTAGCACAAATTATTTGCTTATTTCCCAAGGGAAGTTCATTTAAGAAGGCTTCAGCAGCCGATGTTGAGAGAGACGATCCCTTTTTATGGCTTGTAATCCTTGTGGAACCCGATCGTTTTGCTAGAGAGCAACGGGCACGTTGTTCCGTTTGTAGCAGTCGATCAGCTTCATCAAGAACTATACATCGTGGATTAGACAACAGAGCTTCAGCAGATTTAAAGAGAGGTGAATATTTTGAAACGCTCTTTGCTTCAGAAATTAGCTGCCGAAATAGTTTTGGTGTTGATGCCAAAAAGGGTGCTTTTCCGATAGTTGGTAGTAATTCTTGGATTTCTCCCTGTTTGGGGTCATCACTCTTGTTCCTTCCTACAACATGTAGCACTGTACCTTCGCTACCTAGATCTTGATAACCCAGTCGTTCTTCCAAGTCTCTTTTGATCTGACATGCTAGTTCGAGAGTTGGTGTTAAAATGATTACTACAAAAGGCGTTTTCAATCCGAATTTCGAAAGCAATGGTATTAAAAACGAAAGAGTCTTTCCTGTTCCAGTTGGAGATGCAATAACGGCATTCTTTCCTTTAATGATTATAGGATATGCAGCTTCCTGAATTTTTGTAGGACTTTCTAGGCCTGCCTTGCCAACAATACGAGAACGAAGAATAGGGCCTACTGACATCGTGCCCCACATGCTATTCTGTGGAGGAGCACGAGGTGTTGAAGACTTTCCCGAGGGTTCCATTTTCGTCTCATTCTCTTCCGTTAAAGGTTTCCAGTCTGATTGGATACTACGCTGCTTTGAGACAGAGAAGGCGCCAGAGCTTGGATCAAGTTTCCCTAGGACACATTTTGCCTCCTCAAAACTTAGGACTACATTGTTTGATTTAAATTCCGCATAGAGAGTATCCCCCTCACGTTCCCATTGGGGTGGTTTCACGCGACCCCTGGTCTTGACACCATTTGATCGAAGAAGGAAACCTGCTCGTTTCTTCTGAGTTTCTTTCGAATCCAACCCATGATTAACTTTAGGCTTTTCCGATTGACTTTCCTTCTTCACATTTCGTTTGTTGGAATTAAAATCTTTGTTAGGTGAATTGTTCTTGCTAGAGCCTGTGGATAAGCCTCTTACGAAAGGCAAATAATGCAATAGTACTACGTAAAACACAATCGACAGAAATCTTGTCATGTCGAGTGGTCAAAGTGCGATAAAATTACCAAACATTATAAAATTAGGGAAAAGTTATTTACACTCCATAACGACCTAACCCTAACGTTTTTTCTTATACCCCGGAATTTTCATATATAGGGGACATCCCCGGAACTGCAAGATCAACTTGATCTTTTCCCTTCTCATCCTTTCAAAGAAACTTATGCCACGAATGAGCTCTTGCCTATGGATTCAATGCTCACAAAGAATGTCGATGATTCTCCCATGGACTGCCTTGTGACAGGACTCTATACACAACTACCAGAAAATTGTTTCAACACGACAGTGAAATTTGACGCACCGTTTCTGATCAAAAATACAATATGTGTGGTATATATATATGTTAGATGCATGTACACTTATTTCATTTGCTCTTTTGTTAGGTTGTGCTTTCATTGTAAGAGTCTAAGGAAAACTTGGAAAACTCTCGCAAGTGCCTGGATTTAAAAAAGTGCTGCATAGATATAATAAAGGATGGCTTCATCACTATGATAACGAGAATCACGATGTAATAGTCATGGATAGAAAGTAAGGAAGTTTAGATGTGAACAAATCTCCTACATCCCAAACAAATGCCATGTAATTTAGATTAAATTATTATCCTTCTTCACTTTGCCATAGAATATAGGGTCCGCTTTTCCCAGTGGATGACCTTGTGCCCATTTTTGAATTCTTTCGACAATGCTGGTTCCGTCTGAAGTGCACAATTATTCTGGAATTTCTGTCCGGAGAGTCACAATGTTGTATATATCAATTGTATCCATGTTGACGAATGCCTCAAATTCATCTAGTTCACTCGATGACAGGGTGGGCACATTCTCACTGGCCCACGTTCCTAGTAACAAATCAACTTCCAACCAACCTACCATCTGTAACTAGATCTTCTCACACAAGATAATTTTATTCGATGTTCCTATAAGGACAAGTCAAGACGTAACTAGATGTAATCGATAAAACGTTTTCCTAAGATTTCGTTAAAATTATGGACTTTCGGCTGGCTCGATCTTCTTCTTTTTACTTCCACGTCATTCAAACTTCCGGAACTTTAGTAACTCGTATTGCCTAATTTCACTGTCTATTCTCCAACACTTTGTTTGGAACGATATATCAATCGCATTTATCGAATTTCATGTTCTAATTCGTTAACGTCTTTAGATCGACCAGCAGTCGAAGTATCCATAGAGGAAGGAGGTACTTCATTCAATTTCGGAAACCGCACATGACGCTGTAAGATGGCATCCGCTCTAGGAATGGCTACGTTCACCAATTCTTGTTCACGATCGCTCAAGGGCCTTGGTTTGGCATCGCTACTGTCCTCACAATACCAACGACGTGCTGGTTGAGGAGAAGCAGCAAAGGGTGTGTTAATTCTTATTTCATTGGTAATTGTTGAAAGTATTTGCGTCTTCATGCAAGATCGACTCCAAATCGTCACTATCTTCATTGCAATTTTATGTATTGAAATGATGGATTTATTTGTCCTCTATAAGTGAAAATTCCGGGTTATAAGAAAAAAGGTTAGGGTTAGGTCGTAATGGAGTGTAAATAACCGATTTGGGGTGTGTAAATAACTTTTCCCTAAAATTATTGGGTGTCATCAAGTCACGGAATTTCGAAAAGTAAGGAATCGAGAAAACAAGTTATATGCTGAAAAATTCTTACATATTTTGGTAATTTTAGATATGAGATTGAAATACAAGCCCATGGAGAAGGTTGAGGAATTAATTCAGATCGCATTTTAGTTGTGGTCTCAAAAGTGAAAACTGAGCGTTATGAGCACCATCAATAATTTTCCAAAAAAGCGCTTGGAGAACAGTCAGGAACTTTAGAATTAATGTATACTTGAACATAACTCTTTCTGAGTAACTTTAATCTATACTTCAATATCATTTCGTTCAGGAGGATAACAAAGAATAGAGCTGAGAATGAGGCAGAAAAGTGCCTCATTGGTGCATCAATCTTGTGATCTCTAGTAAATTAGATATTCAAGGACTCAGAAGGGATAATGCTGACAAGTAAGAAGTAAATCAAAGTTTGGTGTATCTATCCGTTAGATATCACAGATAATCAAAAATTCATAATTCATGTGACTGGGACATTGACAATATGACAATATAGAAAATTGTTTTGTTGTGACTTTGAAATAAATGAATATCCGAGTTTTTTGCGTGGTGCCTTGGTAGTAGAAAAGTCGGTTGGATTACAAATCATTAACTTCTATAGGATGTTACCACTTGACATCTTGACAGCCGTAATCAACGATACGGTAATTCCATGAAAATTATTATGTCCAAGTATCGTGAATCGTTTTCTTTACAATTCTAATCAAACAATTGTCAAAATTGAAATGCAGACACATCATAGCTTGAATTTATTGTTAGCGCTGCAAACCTTTCTTTTCTAACTGTAGATTGACGTTATTTCAACTTATGTTCTTATAAATTTCATGTATGCGTGCACTTTAGCGAGAAAAATTGTACTATGGTTAGAAAACCTTTCCTGGCAAGCTTTTTGGGTAAAGGTCACCTCGATTCTCATCAGACCGAATTAAATCCCTCTCCAACAATCATTTCTCTGGTAAAATGACATATGATGTAAGAATGTGTGGTTCTTCCGATAATTGCTTTTTTGCTTTTATATGCCTCATATTTCTTGGCACTGATTTTGAATGGCCATATATACTTGATCCCAATCGATTCAACCATGTGTGCAACATCAATTCCAGCTCCTGTGCTGGGTTAAGAGATGATTTTTCCTACTGATTTTCAAGTGAAAGGTGAAGCATGTAAAGAACTACATCTCTGGTTAATCCTCTTTGATCTCTGTGTCTCCAGTGTGATTGCTATCGATGAATATTTGTAGCTCAACCTTTCTAGGCTGGATCTGAAATTTCAGTCTCTTTAATTAAAAGTTCAAAAATCGTTTGTATTCTTTGAATTGTACAGGAGCTGCTATGTCCATTGCTTTAGACAATTCACTTACACAGTTTCCCATAACTGGCCTATTGTGTTTCTTAGAATAGGATAATGTACCTATTTCTGACGGCTATATTTTTGATCCTACTCATTTATGTCATTGTCTGACATTTGCATGACTCGAAGAAAAACCAGGTGCTGATTTACTGCATCTCAACAAATTGATAAAGTTTATAATCCCTTCTCGAACCTCACCTCTTTCCTGCAAAACGACCCCTCAGCACATACTCATTAATTCGCCTTCTAATTTTCACCTACTGCTTTAGCTCTGAATTTACTGTGTTTCCTCATATTTTCTATCAAGTTATTACAATCACGCAGTCCTTGCACCATTCTGGCGTTTTGATTAGTTTCATTACTGAGATTTTGCCCTTTGCTACTTCTTCCGGAGTATGTCCTAGACCTCTGTGAAACTGATATCAACAAAGATTATTGCTGATATTCCTTCAAGTCATTCTCTTAGGTGCGTTGGGCTACTCATAATCTAACATCTTCATGCCTGAAAGAATTTCCAGCTAATTCTTTTTTTAAAGTTAAAATCATAGAAAATCTATGTCTCAATTCTCATGACCTGGATTTGTAACAAGGTTAGTTAAGGTCAATTAACTTGGCCATAAAGAGAAATTTGTAACAAAAATTGGTTTTGTTGAGTCTTTTTCTACGCATTGCATATACCTGGCTAATTCTTGTGTTGACTTACAAAATAGTTGTTTACATCTTAATTCTCGACGCTGCCACTAATTGACTCCAGGATTGACGGAAATTGTAAAATTGGGAAGGAAATTCCTAGAAAAATACCCCGTCCAGGTATGGTGACATTTATCTACCGCAATAATGAAAAGGAAATACAGAAATCTCATGTAAGAAAGATGTAATTAAGTTTAAGATAATTGCAGCTTTTTAAGCATCATTTGAGTCGGTTGAATCTGTTGTCCGTATGTCGGAAACGTTGTCGAATTGATTTACGTGTTTATCTGGTCTTGAGCCATTAGGCCTTAGCGTTCGATAATTCAATCGTTGTATGGTTTATGTTATAGTTAATTTACGATATTCTCCTTTATTCGAGGACTAACGAAGAAGGAAGACAATGTCAAATTTTACGGAACAAGAAGTTCTCCATGATGAACCGAAACTTATAGATATAACCTTCTTGATTGAAAAATGTGCTTCAACATTAAGCTTCTCTCAGCCGCTGCTATGTAATGAGGAGACATTTTCGCTACATGATTCTATGGCTGCTCTGGAGCTAATGGATTCCAAAATGGACTGTTGTGAGCTATCTGCTGCATTAGTACACCCAAACAACGATCCAAACCTAATTATACCTCCAAGATCCCTCCCTACAAGTCTTGACGATAAAATTTCTAAACTGCCGTGGAATGACCTAACAATAGAGGATGCTGCTGTCATTGCATTGGAGAGTTTAAGTCGTCTTGAATCACTCTTCCGAGGTGCGTCAATTGCAGAAAGTACTTATACATGTCTTTATGCCCATTCGAAAGTTATGTCAGATATGAAGGAACGACTGTGGACCGAGCAATTTGATTCAATCCAACTTTCTCTGAATAAGTCTCCTGATGAGTCGAGAGCTGCGCAATTTGTTGTGTATGCATGCACTTTGGCAATGTTAGAAATTGGTGATGTAGTGAGAGGTATTGTTGTCAATGCCGATATTTATGAGGAAGAAGATTTTTCCGTTAACACGAATGGTCTCGAGTATTCTGTTGGAAGTGGAGGTCCAGAAGCGATCAAAGTCATTCCGGAGGCATTGAATAAGCTATCCTATCTGAACGAGGACATCCCACGTTACGTACCAATCTTGTGCCATATTTTGGAGTTTGAATTGGCATTTCTGAATGTATGTCTATCGATGTCAAAATTGCCATCATGTCCTGCACTCAATGTAACAAAAGATGCTCAACAACAGTCAAGAAAGGGCGTTGAAGCACTTGAGAAATTGAGCACCTTTCTTACCACGACCAATGAAATTCAATCAGGAGCGCAAGTACTGATCAAATGTTTTGATCCTTATATCTATCGTCCACTTGTGGGAAGTGCTCCTGTTCGTAAAGTCGTTTTTAATACCCCTCAAATTTCAATAACAACTCTGAAAAAGGTTATTTCAGAAATCGATTGGGCTGTTTGTAATCTCCTAATATCTGGCTCGAGTTTAATCCAAATCCGACGCATTCTGGACTATACGTCTACTTCCTCTGTCAATATTCTAAGTCGTTCGCTTATTGTTTTGAATCTTTACTTTGATGACAAACTGCTTGGTAAGCACTTTCTAGGAATGCTCATATCTGAGGAAATACTCCAGATGATGAATATTCCTCATTATCTCTTGGAGTCGAAGTATGGGAAGGCTTTCTTACACCGTTTGGCAAAGCCGATGTATGACACCTTGAAGTTGAGACTATTCAATCGCAATCGGCAACGCGCATACATGGAAGCATTCATGTTCCATGATTGGGCTTGCCTTCAACAAGAGTCTCAAGCATTAGACCTCGGTCACCGTCAAGAACTAGGAGAACATATTCTTCCTTACTTTACACAGTACACTTTGTACATGATTGTACAATTGATGGATCATCACATTGCATTGGGAATTGAGCTTGGCTTGTTTTGTGGCCATCATGATCTATCCGTGGCATATTGGTATAGAGATTTTGTGTTGTCGTCATTGTTAAGCACAATAACTTCAATTAAAAATTCAAAAAAGGCTTCGATCGATGGCAAACCTTCATTCATTTCACATCAAGATGAGTTTGAAGATGTTGAAGTGATGCTGATAGGTTTCAAGCGAACATTATGCCGTGGAATAGTTCGTGTGAGTTCGCGTTGTAAAATATGCCCACATGTTTCTTTCTTTTCACTCACCCCAACCATGCTACAGTTCATTGCAGCACTCTCACAAGCGAAAGTATTGAAACCACAGATCTTTGAGTTCACATCTTACGAGCAAAGATTTAAAAAACACTTTGAACCGTTCCAACAATTTATTTCGCCACCAATGCTTTTTTATCGCGACTACCAATCTGGGTCTGATTTTCAAGGCGTTTCAAAAAATGACTTGCATTTATCAACATCCGAATGTTTCAAAAAGTGCAAAAGTATTTTGGAGGAAATCAATGCATCATTGAATGGAAGTATGCAGAGTAAAATATATTTTCCCATTCGGGAAGGTGAAATACTGTCATTAACTAAAATCTGCGTCGGGAACTCCGTTTTTCTAATGAAGTTAATGCAGCGATGTCAGGAAAATGACACGTCCAACACTATTGTCACATTTGACTTTGCTGTGCACAAATCATTTTGCACTATTAAAATTACGTAAAAATTGAGTGCATATTGTCAGAATTGTATGCCCTCCGTTTTTTAAGCATAAATATTTAATTTTTCTATTCAAAGTGTGACAATCGTACATTTCCCCGTTCCAACTGTCATCTGACACGCTTTTACTTTCTTTCCATTCATCATTACAACGCATGTACCACAATCCCCTTTCTGACAATTGTATGGAATTCTGACGCGAGCTGCGCTCGCAACAGTCTTGACGGGTTGGCCTACGACAGCCTTCACAGATTTGCCATTAATGGTTACCTGATCATTAATTTTTGGACCCTATCGATAATTAATGCAATGAGAGATTGTACAAGGGAGAAATAGTTCCATAAATTCGACGAATAACAAATACGTACGCCTGTTAAACCTTCATTTTTGCGCGGAGAAAGCCTGTCGTCGTTTTTGAAGGCGTCACTAAGACCATTGAATAAGTGTAAGGTGGAGTACGATGCTTTCGAATTAGAATTGTGAAGCACAGTGAACGCTGCCAAACTCGGTACTAAAGCAATAAGAAGTAAATGCAGAAAGCGAAACATGATACGTGAGTAGTATGGAGATTGAACAATGTCGTAACTTGTTGACAAAATGTGTCACTTCGGTACTAGCAATTCTATACCCTCAGGGGATACTTATTATGACGCATGGAAGTGACATCAGTTTAGAAGAAATCGTCTGCATCCGTCCCGATCCGTCCGTTGCATTAACCATACTCTTAAGATGGAAAAAGTAAACATGGAAAAAGATATTGCAAAAACAACTACTAGGGTGGCCATGATTGACCCACATTCTAAAAAATTACTAGGTATCTGGGTTTAAAGCTCAAAAGGTGACCAGATGAAATACCATTTTGCTTCAAGGCTTGCTATTGTGTACATGGCAATCCACAAGAATCAGGGATTGATTTATGCACATACTCCAGTGGTGTCATCTTGGGAAGCACCATCCAAAATGTTGAGCAAGAGAATGTCGCCTCTCTCAAATAACTTCAATATCAAAGATTCATGAAGTCACAAGAATGTACATCTGCAACAAGAACAACACTCCTGTAACGGTGATGCAGTTAGGCAGTTAGACTGATCATCCAGCATTCAATGAAAATTGGCAGCATCCTTTGGTAGTTGGCCTTTTTCTATATCTAGCAGCTAGCACAAGGCCTGATATTGCATTTGCTGTTCGTCAGACTGTAAGTTTCATTCACTCTACTCGTGACATTCATCGGAATGCAGTAAAGAACATTATTTGCTATCTAAACGGAGCAAACAATGAGGGCCATTATTGAGCAACAAATATCAGTGTAGTCAAATGTTATGTGGATTCAGACTTTGTTGGACTTTTCTAGTCTGAAGCATGTGGAGTTTGCATTTCCCGTCATATACCGCACAGGTCGGGTTATGTTTACCGACACTGCCAATTACTCTACTTAGGAGAGACTTTCCTGAGTAGACTTTCAGGAGAAGCCTCCATGTGCCAGGCTTTTGTGAGAAGAGCCCTCATTCAGTCTTGGCACGTTTGGCCTTGGGTGACTCTCTACGTCACCTCACGACAGTTTCTGTATCAAAGTCTAGGAGATCAACTCTAAGGAAAAGGCAATATACGTCTCTAATTAGAACGGCATAGCGCTAGGAAAATTGATATTACGTACATTGTACGAAGAAACAAGGCACTCCTAAAAACTTGAACCCACAGTTAAATTGAGATGTTGACACCCAAATTTTGGTGTCTCAGGTAATTCTAGCTCTCTATTAAAGCATATCAAGTTCCCTAATGGTTACTTCGCTGCCTTTCTCAATCTTTTGTCTTGTTTAAACATCCTGACTCATATATTGCTCTATTATTGCTTTGTTTAGTTTCGCAGATTATATTGATTTGATTCAATGTCGCTCGTTAGCTAATATTGGCTTGCCATTAGATATGTAAACATACACAGAAAATAAACATATAAACAATCATGGCAGTGAATCTTTGAATTCTACGGGAAGTTGAATCGAGGGCAGTGAAGTAAACCTTCAAGATATACAAACTGCAAAATGTTATTGGATAATAGTCGATTCCGGGAATTCACTTCGAAGTTCGTCTATGGACAGCAACATGGCTTCTTCGAACAAAATTCCAATACATGACCACATCGCTTCGAGACCAAGCGATAAAACTAGCGCTCCTGTTATTGCCTTCATTGAGAAAACGAAATCAGAAGTAATTTCATGATCTATCTTGTGTTTTTTCCCAAAAAGTCGCCCCCCAGCCAATCCGAAATAAGTTGGTTTCCAGGTATCGCTTTGTCTAGACACCATGCGACAACGTGCATGAAATTCGTTAATTCCACTACCTAGAATCCAACCATTGGATTTAGTCCACTTTGACTTTCCCAGGGCGTCAGCTGACTTCATCATCGCTTCAAACTTCGGTATACCTACTGCATCTTGATCAAATAGAAATGTGTGAATTCCTGCTTTAAACATGATGTATGTGACGACATCATCAGAGAGTGTACAAGCCCGTAAGATATGCAAGCTATGCTCACTCGCATTAGGGTAACGTTCCATTAGATCTCTAGTGACAATTAACTTAAGAGCATTGGATCCAATCAATCCAAGGGTATCACGAAGCAATGCAGCCGTACATATGCTTGTCGCAACGTTAGATTGAATTTTTCCATCATACGTTGCAGTTTGTTTTGAAGCAACAATACCTCCAGACTTGTCGTGGCAAGTTAAGCTGTCGTCAAAAAGTGAGCACATCAACAATATACTTGAGTGATGAGAAGAGAGTTTCTCGAATATTGAATATTCCTTGGATATCGAAACGAGGTAACGCACCAGCCCGTCGTAACATCTTCGAAGTTTTGTATTGATGCACGGGTTATCCTGAAAAACGGATGCTATGCAATTGATTTGGGCATTCCAGGATTCGTCAGACTGAAAGTGATATCCTTTTGTAATACATGCCGATGTGGCTTGAAACCAAGAATTATTCTCTGTTCCCCCGGGGGAGGATCGCTGCGGGATCGGTAATTTAAGCTTTTCAAGCCAGGAAATAGTATGACATGAAACGGTGTGGCTTCCAGCTAGAAAGCTGGCACCGAGTATGCTTTCAACAAAATCACTTAGGACCTTATCTGAAAATTCGAAATCGTGGTCAGATAGTGTAATCTCTGATAAAATCTGAATCGTATCATTAGGCTTTTTTGCACTCTGCTGAAATATGCTAGTCCAACTTTTCTTTTCAGTGCGCAATAGCGAACTTAATCCTATGCGCAGAGCAGCCTCATATAGGGTACTATTCTTACAGGCTTCTTGTGCAAGCAACGCAAGGTCATCACTATCCAAGGCAAGATCAGAATTTCGGGACATTAAATTTATAGAAAAAAAGTAACCCAACACAGCATCACCTAGAAATTCGAGCCTTTGATATCTCTTTATGCATAACGCTTCTTCGTAAAAACTAGAAACAAGGCAATTATAATTGCTTTTCCCATGAGTGGAAGCAACAGTCTTCACCTTCGAAGATGAGGTCGATTTCGTTACAGAATCCATATCAAGGTGAGTCGATAAACAATGCAGCTGAATAGCCTCTTCTACTGCGGCCATAAAGTTACTGGCATGCCTTAATACATACAGGGAATCTCTTGGCATCGGAAGCACTTCCACCAATTCTGGCATTAGGTGTTTGAATCTTTCATCTTTTGAAAGGAATAGAAAATCTTGATTTGTGTGCTTCAGCACAGGAATGCCATTTAATAAATGCTCGGTAGGGTATCGTAACTTAATTCCATATTTCTTTCGATATAAGTCAGAGAAGGTAGCTGATCTCAGATCAAGATCAAACGATCCTGAAGAATTATTTGTGTCAGGTCGAACATAGCATGTACCAGGCTTCAACACCGAACTTTTTCCTGACAGACGACTCTCTATTCGATTCTTTGGGTGCTCACAGTGATCTTTTGATGGGGTAACGTGAAGTTTTGACCCCCCTGGTTTCTTTTCGATGAAGAATCGGTTTTGAAGTAAATTCTTTGATATTGGACGCCTTGGTGTTATAAAAATTGCGGCCATACCTGAAAGCAAGGACAATAAAATAGAAAGGAGACCAAAATCAAGTAATTCACTTGAATCATTGTTGATTCGCTTACTGGATGAGAAAGTACCTCTCATAACATCAGGAATCAAAAGGAAGAGTGCAAGATACCCAAAAAATCCACTTATTTGAAAAAAAGTAATAGACCCCAGGATGGGAACATCCCATAATCGATAATATTCCATCAAGTAAGGTGTTGTTTCATGATTAGCTATCTTTTGCAATAGGGACCAATCGATGTCTGTGTCATTCCTCAGTAAGGGGACAAACATATACGTCCTATCCATAAAGTCTATTGTACCTTTACTGGGGAAAGAGTTCTTTGAATTCTTTTCCTGGCCATAGTTCTTCCAATCGTAGATGATGCAATTGAAGGAGAAAACAACTTCAAGGGATTCTTTCGTAGGATAAGGCAAGCTTTCCAAATCCACGATGGTGAGATCTGACAATTCGATAATGACAATTTCTTTCTTTTCCTTGTCAGGTTTGAATATTTCAAAATGAGTACGAAATACTTCTCTAGTAGCAATGCCCATGGGCAAAGGCTTTGTAAATGCAACACCAAGAGGAGTTAAAATATCTTTGGCGAGTCCGGTCCTTGCTGTAACGAAATCTCTACCAGCCATCGTCATGAGGCGTATGCGATACAAAAAGAGTTTTCCTTGTACTTGGCTATTTGCCCAAGATGGCAAAGTTTTTGTATATATTGCAGTCGTTGAATCGCACTTGAGTAGTTTATTGAGTTCTCTAATTGGGAGCGCATTACTACATTTGATTTGTAAGCGCTTCACTTCCTCTACCAAAAGTTGCACTGAATCTTCCAATGCTGCTCGTTTCGTCATGCAAGGCTGACTTATTACTGTAACATCTGTTATATTTCGAACCTTTATCACGCAACAGAGTTTAGTTGGCGTGAACATGTCAACCCCAGTGAACGATTGCCGGTAAAAGATTTCAATTGAGTTTGAATCGATTCCTATTGCATGAAGTTGCTGAACCCATTCCGGAAACCCTTGTTTTAACTGTTCATCCTTAGCAACGGAGCGAGGTGTCGAGTTCATTACCTGCTCGATGCCTTGAACGAAAGGGACAACCAAGTCGGTATCAGTGCCTGTCGCCCTATGAGCCTGCAACACCGTAAGAGCAACAGCACGTTTCGCGCCTTTCTTTGTTGAGAAAAAAACCTTTCCTTGATGGAAGACGTATTTCCCAAAGATTTGTAGTGATAGCTGTACCAATCGATCGTCTTTTTTATCATTTGCGAACAGGGGTCTTGGGATTCCGGATGCGAAATCAATTTTCTTTATCGGACACCAAAACGTCATCCAGAAGCCAAAATCATTGCTTTTGTGTACTTTGAAGAAGTCGGCCGTTTTGACAATACCTTGTTTTTGATAGAACATAGTAAGAGCGAGTACAATGTCTACATTACCCGGTGAATCAGGTGTGAATGATTGTAGCAGGTTGAAAGATTTTTCCACTAAGGAATTGAATTCTTCATTACAATCTTTCGATTCGATCTTTACATCAGGCTTGATTGAAGACACTTGTGAGAATTGCTTGGCGTTATCTCCCTCTTCTACAACCTTATTCTCAAAGCCAACCTCTTTTTCGTGTTTTTCCTCGTCCAACGAGATTTCCTGGTGAAATAAGGTAGGGTTAGTCTGACAAGATAACTTTTTAACCTCCATTTCATGACAACTGCTGTTCGACTTCAGATTATCTTCAGTAGCTTTTCTTATTTGGATTCCGTGATTCCAGTCTATACCGTCATTCCGATTCTCACATGGTAGGTTTCTAATGCAGTCTTTGGTGCCTTTAATTTTGTTGACAGGTTTCTCCATTGTGATAGGCATTTGAAGAGTTGAGCATGTTTCTTGATTTAAAGGCAAGGGCAAATCTTCTAGCTCCAAATTTTCATCGTAATCATCTATCAAGGAGGATTGCTCATCTTTGGCGTAATAATTTGAAGTTTGGTGAAAATCTAGGCTGTTTCCATAGTGTCTCAAACTACCAAACGATGTCACTGTAGACATCACAATCTTCGAGGGCATCAAGCAAGAAACTGTTCTTGAAGATCGAATGCCGATCATGCTATTGATGGCAGTTGTAAAGTGCACCAAAATTAGCAGTTGAATTCTCGAAACTGGAAACGGAGCAACATGGGTGCGATATTTTGTTCAAGATTTTCTATTTGTCACGACGTCCGCAAATCAGTGTCAACGGAACCATCACGTCTTTAGTCAAGTACTACCAGTAATTATAATTGGAATTCAGCGCTCTGGATCGTCCAAATGGCGTATCAAGTCAAGATAACTGATTGTTCGAATGACACTGCACATTCAAATGTTGATCCCCTGTTATGAATTCATACCCAGTTGACATGCAGCAATTAACTGGCCTCCAAACTGAAAGGCATGGTTGGAGACTTACTCTATGCCATAGATATGCATTGAATTGTGAAAAGATAAAAGTACAATTTTGTCATTGCTGGATTTTTGACCTACTTGCACTCTAACGCATGTGGAGCTTTAGTTTTTCGCTTTTCAAGTTTATTTCTTTTTCCTTCTTAAGCAGATCCGTGATGTTGCAGATAGCTTGACGGAGGCTCTGGGGCTATAGCAATATTTTGATGATGAATTCTAGGGGTAATGGGGATTGAGAATCTGTTTACTTTTCTACGTAATATAGCAGCCGAGAAATATTAAGCTTGTTTAGGCCATTAGAAAAATTACCTCCACAGTGTGCCAACAAAGGTACCAGGGGCAGTCTAACTTCCTTCGGGCTCCATGCAGTCACTATGCTTCCAGTGTAGACATTGGTGGGATTAGAAATGTATGTTGTGACTTTGGAGTTGGTTTCAAAATCCTTCTTTTTTAGAAAATTACAAGCCTAATATTATTCACTAAGATTAGACAGGAGAGAAAGATGCGAATACATTGATCAGTAAATGTTATGAACTATTTTAAAGAAATGAAGCAAATTTGTAGCCATGGATTTAGCTAAGGCAACACATCTTACCATTGCCATGTGATTGGTGCACGGAAGGAGGAGTCGGTGTTATAATATTGGATCTACTTCGTAGAAATCTGTTACTACAACATGACATACGAAAATGAAAAGCGATAAATCTTGTTCCGCAACGCTCATTTTCACTTTTCTAGTCTCCTTTTTGGTGAATAATTCATATTTCCAAAGAAAGTAATGTTTCTAACCTAATTTGTTTTGCTTAGTATTGATTACGTTTGATCTCATTTCTCAGGCAGAAATTTTCTGGTAAAGAGTTCTTCCTGACTTTAGTAACCTTATATGGTACTTTATATACAGTTACTTAAGTGAAATTGTTACTAAACTGATTTATATAAACCTTTGTATACTATACAATAGGCAACAGTAAACAATTAAACAAATAAATTGTATACCGTACACCATAACCATTATATTCATCGAACATAACCCCGTCATTTCCTGCCCGTTCGACAAACTACGAATGGATCAATGGGTATCTTGCAAGAGTTGTTGGGTATAATTTGAAGCCAATGGAGAATGGCTATACTTTGACCCCAATAATGTTATAGGGTACGGCAATTGGATGTTGCTCAAAAAATATTCTTGATGTTGGTGATCCTGGGACCAATTTTCGAACAGTTTTCTATGTCTACAGAGATCAGCAAGATTCGGTAAGTCTGTATCTTTATGCACTTGACCATACGAGAGATAAAGTTTGGTCATCCGGATTGGATACAATCTTAGTTTCCATGGTGTATGACATTAATGAAGCTGTTATCAGTAATGTCCCTGAAAACAGTATTATCTTTGATTCGGCACATCAACTAGAAGAATGCCCGGGAAGAAGTTGTAAATATTTTGAAGCTCTTTGGTTATATTTGCATTGACACCCTGATCCCATGCATCCGAAACACCACGCATTATTAACGCACTACTGTGCATTAATATTGCAAAAAGATCTAAAAGTGGACGAAAGGCCAATGGCCTATGAGCCTGGGGTAACATTTGATGCAATATTATGTAAGGAAAACTTTGCAATCATCACAATCAAAGTTAAGCTCCAACACACCCTCACCCGCACACATTAAAAAGAGGCAGCAAATATCAGTGGACGCTAAAGGGGAAATTTTAGCTATAGTTGAAGAAGGATATTCTCACAAAGTTATAGCATTGAAGTTTGGCATGTGTCAAAGTGCAATCACGAGAATTCTGAAGAATAAAGTCATGATAGAACGCAAGCTGACAGAGTTCAGGAACAGATCAATCAAGCATGCAAGAAAAAGAATAGTCGGTACTGCTGACTACCCCCTAAAATCTGTAGATCGCGCAATGTATTCTTGGTGCGTTCAAGTGAAAATAATACAACACAGCGGAATGTGACAGACATAACGCAACCAGTTTTGTGCAGGAACTAAATGTGCAAGATAAAGTATCTAATGGATGGTTACAAGGATTTTTAAGCAATATGGATTAACAAGTGTAAGGCAATGTGGAGAAGGAAGATCTTTTGAAATTACAAGCAAATTACGTAATCAAATGCTTTATATCAAAACACATTTAGGAGACTTTGAAATTCAAGATAACATAAATAACAATGAAACTGCACTGTTCTATAAGACTGTGTCTTTGCGAACGTATAAACTGCAACCAAAGACAACAAGAATACAATGAGATCAAAAGAACGTGTGACGATTATGATATGCGATCAAGCAGATGGTTGTATATTCAAACCGAAAATACTCCACACGGCGAAAAATCCCCGTTGCTAAAAAAAATGTGAATATTAATGAGACGTTTAATGTGTTTTTTTATACTTCACAAAAGGGATGGCAAAATGGTGGAACTTTTAAGAGATATCTCCGCTTCTTAGGTAACATCGCAAGAAAGGAAAAAACCCGTTTAGCCGTTGTTTGTGACACTGCAAGTTCTCACGTGTCAGCTGCAAAGGATATGGATCCTAATGGTTCTCAAGACACATTTTTTTGTTTAGAGCACCTGGATATTATATTTCTTCCACCCAATTGTACATCCGAATGCCAACCTTGTGATATGGGCATCATTCCATCATTTAAGCGCAAATTCCAAAAGTTTCAGTTACTTTGATTATTCAAAATTTTGGATAACCATATGCTTCAAAAAACCGGTGAAAAATCTAAACTTTAAAAGATTATTGATATGGCTTTATGCTTAAAAATGATTCAACAGGCGATTGATAATATGGATGAAAACGTAATCAAACAATGTTGGGTCAAAAGTGACCTCTTACCTGCACCTCAACAAGCAAAAGTAAATAGCAATGTTGATTGAACCAGTTCCAATTTATCTTTAGATGAAGACATAGATATAAGCTACGTTCCAGTGTAGAGAGTTTGGAGCTCGCAAAGCTGGGAGAAGGAGATATTTCCGCCCAGGAGCTGATTAACATAGATTCTATGGAACCTATTGATGAAACGTATATTGATGACAATGAAATTGTGAGTCAAGTACTCAAAGAATGAAAAGATGAACCCATCGACAACATGGTGTTCAAGCGCAGTCGTCCATCGCTTGCAACCGCTCAAGCTGCGATACGCACCCTCCAGGATTATGCTAATTGTGAAGGTAAAGAAAATGTGTTGCACGATATTGAACAATTGAAATAAATTATGCCTTCTGAACCAAAACACGTTTCTATAATGAACTTTTTTGCACCGAAATAAATTCTACAATGAACTTTTTTGCATTGATTTTAAATGTTTTCGTGATTTAGTTTTTTCTGTGGTTGAAGATTTTCATGGATACTAAATGTTACTAATCTCGTCTGGCGTAGAGGTTACTAGATCACTATAGTTATGAGGTTTCTAAAGTCAGGAACGATCATGTCAACTCCGATCACAGGAAAAAATGAATTTCAAAATTGTCATTCTTCCTTGATGAACCCTAGCAAAAATGGTAAATCACCTCTCGTCAAGAAAAAAAGTTACCAGAAAACGACGAATGATACTAGGGCTTTCAAAGTGAAGACAACAGAACCTGTCATTCATCAAGCATCAGCGCAACCAAACTCTGTAGTTATTTTGCCGCAAGGCCGCATTAAAGAGCCTCACCATCCCATTCAATGTTGGGCACATTCCAAATCCGGTCGACGATGCAGCAAAGTTGTGATAAGTCGTGAAGGGGAGCCTATCCCTATTCCCTACTGTGATATCCACCTGAAAGCAGGAGATGGTGCCTTGCGTTGCGTATCTCATCCTTTTGCTGGAAATTGTTTGATTGCTGAGCACGATTTGCCTAGACACTACCGCATGGTTCTTTGGGGGAAAAGGGGGAAATGTTCTCCATCTAACAAAGATGATAGATCTGTATCATATTATCCACCCAACCCAAGAACTGGACGAAATTATATCCCCTTTACAAAGACTTTACGTACTGATAATTATAATGGAGTCATAAATCCAATCGATACCGGAGATTTGTTGCAATACGCGTCCTGTCCTGGTCCCACTGAAAGGCAAAACATAAGGTATGTCATTTCTCATCTCTCATTCATGTACTGTTCAATTTTCCATTTTAGAAACTTATGCCCTTTCGTGTATCAGATCAACCTTTCAATATTTTGGACTACGCAATGGGAAATTGGGGGCATTAGAATATGTTGCCTTGGAGCCCATCCCCAAGAATTCACAGCTTTGTCAATGGTACGGGTCTGGCTGGTGGAGTGCCCGGGATTTAAAACGCGCCGATATCGGAACTTCAAAGTATCCTGCCCCAAAGCGCCAGAGATCAGCCCGTACGATTCATTTAGGAATTATTTGATCCGTTATTTTTCGACCATGACTTGCTAAATTTCCTGCAAGAATTTTAGAACCATTTCTTCCTGAAGAATATAAAATAATGTTGGATATCATTCAAATTATTATCATTGATATTGATCCATCGTCCTCTTCTAGGTATGATGTAGTTATACCAGATCTACTAAGCCAAATGAGACGATTAAGTTACTATTGAAGTGAACTATCAAGCAAAAACCAGATAGTCTAGTTGATCTAAGTGAAAGGAGCCACGCAAGCCGATAATTCACCGCAAAAATTGTTAGGTGCAAATTGTTTCAATACATCGAAATTGCCAATTATAAAATGCGACTTGAAATCTATATCGACTTTCATCATTGAACCCTCAAGGGAATCCTTAAGGATCTTGAAAATATCTTGAAAATATCTTCAATCTATAGGAAAAAGCTTAGCCTGCATATCCTTTCTCAACTCTCCCTGATCGAACTTGAAAAATGAATTCAATTACACAATCGCATCGACAACAAATTACGGATGATGAACATGGAAATAATTGAGTACCCTAAATATCTGTGGAATCATCTACATAATTTACTTGATGAAAAGATCAAATATGTCAGTAATGTACAATCAAAGTCATTCAATCAAGACTACAGCCATTATAGCAATACAAGATAATCTGAGAGCGATAAAGTTCTGTTTACTTACCATAAGCCATGTATTGCAACTTGCATTTCCCAAAGAGCAATTTGGTAAAAGAGGAATAAGCTAGAGCTCTCACTTGAGATTACATAATCGGATTCTTGAATCATTGTCTACGTGGATTTGCCTGTGCCATTTCATGTATTCTCACGGTTTCCGTTTGGGCTCATTGTATTTGATCAAGCCACAGTCTAAGCATATTTGATTATTTTTCGACAAGTGGAAAAAGCTGAGTCATCTTAATCAGAGTTACCGTGATCTCAGTTGGGCAGTGTTAGTTTTTTACTTCCAACATTGTTTTAAAATTGAATAGCACACTGCCTCAACAACATGAAATTGATATTTACCATTTTTACAGTATTCTCAGGAATACTTAGTCATGGTGATACTTTGGGGGAAATGGATGTGCATAGGACAAATAGTAGTGAAGAAACTCATCAAATGCAACTGAATTATGTATTCTAAAAATTGCCCATAATTACTGAAGGCTATCAACTTAGCTATGAAAGCTACTTTTGGTAGGCATGGAGAGCAACCAACGGTTTTTGAATAAGAAAGTAAATTGATTTCAAAAATTGTTGCTTTGCACTATACCTCTAGTTTTTGTGACTATGAGACTACCATTCAGAATCTTTAAGTGATTTCGATTAGTTGTCCCCTCACTGTGTTAAAAGTTGATCTTATTGTGCTTAGATCTCATGGAATAGCATTAATATAAGCCCGAGATAATGTCTATAGTCATCGAAAAAGAAGATTTCTTCTGGTAGCTGGTAGAGCAGAATTTCTCACTAATTTCATGGTCTTCAACGAATGGACTTCAATAATCAATGAGGAAAGAAATCCAGACAAATGAGGGGGTATGAGTTCCTTGATTGACTCTTTGTTTCCAGTTTTATTCATATGCCAGCTTTAATAGCTAGCTAAGATTGATAATGAACAATCTCTAGGTGTTTTACCATCAATTCCTGAGTTTAGTTCACCTGTCTGTTAAAAAAAATTCACAAGCGCACGTGTCGAGAACACTTTTGAAGGTTTTTGGCGTCTGTCCACATGGGCTCTCACTGGAGAAAAAAAAAGAACGGATAAATAGTTTCAAAAGTTGCATTCGTATCAAAGAGCCGCCACCGCCAAACGAAGTTTGCAAAGGTTATAAAGGCTGCAATAAGTTTTGTTGACACTGGGATCGAAAAGGTGCTATATCAGCTGATTGAAGTAAAAGAAGCTTAAGGTATCGGATTTTTCATTTGACGAAGAAAAAGTTATTGTCGCAAGAATTGGTTTGTACAGGAAAGCTCTGCAAAAGCAGATCACATTGACTCAATAAGTTGACTCCAGGTCACTGACTCTAGTTCTTTTTCCTCCAGAATTGAGTGCTCGTACATTTGAAATTTTCCTGGCATCTAAAATTGAAGTTTTTACACAACTTTCGTCTTGATCCTGAATTCCATTCTCGAGTTTTGCAGAATCTACGAGCAATATTCTTTATGAGCGAAAGTATCTTGCATAAGAAGAAGGAAAATCGTGAAAGCAGTATATCTAGTGACCAAGTGATGATTGAAAGTGATATTGATAGCGTTTCTAATTCTCATGTGAGTGTCGATGCACCTGAAGCATCTTTATCTGCAGAATCGAAGTCCAAATCAAACTCCACTCCAAAAACAGATCCATTGGCCACGAAACGCCGGAAGGATATGTTTGGAGACTGTGCACTGATCGAAATCATTCATCTACACGATTGTTTACGTGGCGCACTCAAGGCGTTGGAAACTGATGTTACAAAGTTAAGTCACTCGATTCTTCATCATGAATCTCAAAAAATAACAAAAGATTTGGAAAGACGGGTTGCTGGACGATTCAAAGTTATTTGGTCCGTCTTCCGCGCTCATTCAGCAGCCGAGGATGAGTTCATTTGGCCGGCTCTCAAAACAAAGACAGGAAAATACCTTGGATCGCCAAAGTGTTGTAAAGAAAAAGAGATGAACTCTGGCGAGGCACTCGTTCAAGGCCAGAATGGTCATGAAGTTGAAAAGGGATGCAAGGCCCCCGCATCACTAAATAACACAAATGATCAAAATAGCAAAAAAATATGCCTTTTTTCAAGTGACGAAGCTTGCTCGGATCAACCATCAGTGATTGAGCAAGAAGAATATGAAGAAGACCATGCTGATGAAGAACGCATGTTTAAATCAATGGATGAGTTATTACGGAAACTACGTGAAAGTATGGGAGATTCATCCGAGTCCAAACGCGAAAGCGGATCAATCTATGAGATAGCGAAGGGTATTCAAAAGTTGACAACAAGTCTCATGCAACATTTGATGGTACACTTAGAAAAAGAAGAAACACAGTGCATGCCCCTGGTTGTCAAATATTTGAATAAAGAAGAAATAAATGATCTTGTGGGACGAATAATGGGAAAACGTTCGTCAGAAACAATAGCTAATATAATGAGTATGGCAATCGAAAATTTAGAAGAAAAGGAACACCGAGAGATGGTTCGATACATGAAGCAGGCTATGGTTGGTACTTTCTTTGAGAAATGGTTAGCCATGAGCGGATGGATGACGGAAGCTGAAAATTCAGAACAAGACAAGAAAATTGCAGCAGAAACGACCAAGCATATCATCGAAGACTCCACGGATGATGTTGACGAAGAGTCTCCCTCAAGGAAGAAACTGAAAACTGGCGAAGTCCAAGCTTGCGTTAATGCCAATCCATTGCATGAAGGTATCACAAGCAAGAATGAGCTTGAACGCCTAATTCGAGCAATAGTCAATAACCCTGCATTATCACCCGTTCAAAAAAATACTACAATACAAGGTCTCCGTGATTCTGTATGGAAAAGCAATTTGCGAAACCAATTTCCTCTTTTTGGTAATGCATCCTCCTCAACGACATCAGGTTCATCTTCAGGTTCTAACCAGCTAAATGTAACGCTTGGTAAACGAGATGCTCCACCCTCGGCATACTATAGAAAGGAGACGAATGGGGAAGTCAAGCTCATATGGTCTCGTGAAACGGAGAAATCATCCCAGTTTATGCCACTCACTATAGACGTCCCGCTGTTTTCGGCATTGGAGCTGGCCCCGACCTATCATGATGGGGCACACGGAGTAGCCCTTGGCTGCCCTCACTATGCTCGATCTTGTAAATTAAGACATCCAAAATCTGGTCGTCTTTATACTTGCAGACTGTGCTGTGACCAGGTTCGAGAGCATCCGCTCAAAGATCATGATGCTCCTTTAGATCGTTATTCAGTCACGGAAGTGTTCTGTATGAGATGCGGCACATTGCAGCCCTCGAATGAACGGTGTATCAACATGAATTGCGAATCGTACGGAGCACCATTTGCAAGGTATTATTGCAAAATTTGTAATTTGTATGACGATGGTCCAAAACGGGATATATTTCACTGCCCTTTTTGTAACACATGTAAAATCGGCAAAGGACTTGGCATAGACTTTCGACATTGCATGCGTTGTAATGCCTGTGTCTCGCTTGCCGACGATGTTCATCATTGTATTCCACAACGTCTTCAAGCTTGCTGTCCAATATGTCATGAAACAATGTTTGAGTCCACCGAACCCCTCAAGGGCCTTAAATGTGGGCACGTGATGCATTTATCTTGCTTTAATATGTACATTAGAGGAGGCTCCTACACATGTCCTCTTTGTAAGAAAAGCGTCGAAGATATGAAGGAATATTTTTCATTATTGGATGCAGCCGTCAGAATGCAGCCGATGCCAACAGCCTACCTGTCAACAGTGAGCAATATTTATTGCCAAGATTGTAATCAAACGTCAAAAGTACCTTACCATTTTGTTGGCTGCAAATGCCCATGTGGTTCATACAACACTCGGGAGCTAGGCAGGGTTCAAAGTCAGTTAGCATCCCTGAACAGCTCATACTAATTTTCTTTATTCCCGTGGGTAAGGGTGGTAAATTCATAGAAATCGAATCATGATACCATCTGAAGTGCTGTTAGTACCAATAATTTGCAAAAACTATTTGATTTATTTTACCTATCTTCTAGTCTCCATCGTCTTTATCAGGGCCAGCATCGACAATACATGGTATCATGGCATCAAAATCGTCAAAATTCTCGCCTTCATTGGTATTAGAGGAAATTGTAGGAATATCGGCAATGCAATTTTTATCAGCAATATTGCTGTCATGATTCAAAATTGTTGGAAATTCTTTTAGTTTCTCTGATAACTTTTCTTGTCTTGGAATATCTATGTTGGAAGCTTCTACGATAGTGACATCTTTTTCATCAAGAATGCCCATTTCTTCTGATTCCTTTTTTGCACGCTTCCTGTCTCTCGAATTATCCGACGATTTCACCTGCTTGATCCCTCGATCCATGCTTTCTTTTGGAATAGAATTTTCTTGAGATTTTACTAACGTATCATGCGCTGCATTTATTCTAGTCATTATGGATGCAGCTGAGTCTTGAGGACTGCGAAATTTTTCAGATCCCGTTGACGAACGGTCTAGCATGACCAAAGGAGGAGCACGCTGAGTTTGAATACTATAAACTATGAGCAAGCACATTTTGGCCTCCGATTCCACACTAACGTTAGGAGATGTCAATAGACTTTTCGCAGCATGTCGAATGTCTTCCAACAAATTAGTCATAGAACCATCAGGCCACGGTGTAACGAGACATGTTGATATTAACTTCAGGAAAGAAATTTTCACATCGGAACTTTCAAACATGATTCCGATTTGTCGATTCCTGAAGATATCCAGACAAGACTGAATCGCAGAGTCGATGAGGCTACGTGAGGATAAAGGCAAAAAAGCGCCTCCCTCTGCTAAGATAGATGACAAAGTAATCATAGCAGTTGTGACTAGAGCCGCCACTTCACTAGGTGACCCCCAAGATTCGCCAGTTCTGGAAAAAACGAGTTCCAAAAGACAGCCCACTACAAGTGATACACCCTGTTGTGCCAATGAGGAATCTGTGGCTCGTCTCAGCTCAGTGGATGATGATGGAGTTACGAAAATATTTGAACCCAGAGTGCATATAATGACATTTAAAGCTTTCATCGCATTCGCTCTCATAGCCAGCGAGTTGTTCAACCACTTATTTCGCTTGCCATCCAGGCGCAAGGAGTTCTTGGGATCGATGGCATGCCGAAGCAGCGAAGAGCATGCGCTTTGAAAGGACGAGTAAGCCAATTTAGTTATTCTTTTCGCATACGGCAATAGGACAGGGCGACCAAGACTTTGAACAACAGCAGAAAATATGCAAAGGCCGTTTTCTTTGATAGGGTTAGCGACGAAATGAGCGATAACATTTGGACTAAGCAGCCCGGACTCAACTATTTCCATCCTTAGCCTTTTCTTTGTTGTGAAGTATAGGTTTTCTGCGTAGGAAGGAAATGACATCATTATATCCAGAAGATCAAAAACTTGAAAAATGGGAAACCTAGCGGAAGAGAACGCTACACTGTTGAAGAGGAAAACACTTTCAGCTTCAAGGTGAGCAACTGTTGCCTTGGACAAGCCTGATACAATTTTCAGGAAAAAAATCTGGCAATCTTGAGCATTCATTTGCTGCATATCTGTAATCCAAGATGACATAACAGTTTTCATTGACTCAGAAATGTAAGATTGGGCCGTAGTAACATTTAGATGCGACATGGCTTTCCATTTCATGGGAACCACCGTTTCAATGACAACAAATAACGCTGATAGACATTCTATCACTGATTTTGTCCATAAAATTGATGGACTGCACTTTTCCATGCCGGTGAGTGGAAATGCTGCTAGAGTCTTGCTGGCAGATATATATAAGTTATCCCTTGACAAGAATAGGATCGAAAGCTTTCTCAAGGATGATAGAATATTCTGAAAGCGGGATAGCCTTAAGCCATATACTGTAAACACAAGGGAACACAATGTGAAACATGCCACTACTAGATTATCGGCTTCCGGTGATGACGACTGAATGATTCCCTGTATTGTCCGCGACACTCCTGTGAGAAGCTCACGAGATATTCCAAACATAAGATCATACTCTACGGATGCACAATTATTCTCGCACCTTGAATGAATTTGATTAATCATGTGTTGAAGAATTGCAATGCAAACTTGAAACCCTTTGACAAGAATCCCTATCGGCAGTGTGGGTTCAATAATACGAGTGGTTGACAACTCATGATTTCCGCCAACCAATCGTACTAAAGCGGATAGCAAGTGCTGTGTGTCGTCGCTTGACGTATTTGTGTCTTTATCAAGATCAAGTATAGCCATGGTCGATTTCTTTTTCTTCCCTTTTCCGCTTTTATTTCCTGCGGCAGAACCTTGTTTGGAAATATTCGGCAAAATCTTTTGTGCTCTCTCCGTACTCCCTCCTAACAAGCCCTTCCGATGATATGACTCTCGGAGCAACACTAACAGTGCCGAGAGCTCTTTTGTTGTATCTTCTGCTTTGATGTCTTTTTCTGCATTGTCTTGACCTTTTTCTGCCGCTTTAACAAGGCGAAGTAAGTGCTGGCCAATAAGTGGGTCATCGTCCGCTGGAAAACTGGACGGGGGGTTTACGGAAGAATATGCCATTCTTGGATTTAGAATTGGATTGTCTCAACACTTTCCTGCCAATTACAAAAAAACAGTGGTTGGAGTACATGAAATATGTGACCCAGCCTTCGTCCGTCCAAACGTGTAACGGGTCGACCACTACAGTGTGCGTGATATTTTTGAATTAACTTACAAGAAAGTTGTGACTGTTGCGCTTTTGCGTATAGTAAAAAACTAATCTGATCGTCTAACTTCAATAGAAATTGTCAAAATATGGAAAGCAGATTTCCTTTTGAGTGTTTGGAGAAGATAACTCCAGACTTTAGTTTAAACTATTTGTTTTAATGGAAAGGATTATGAAATGTGATTTCATCTTTAAATCTTTGAGAGAATAGGTGGAAAATTACTTGATAGATTCTGTGAATACACTGATTTATTAATAAATCATTGTTATTTGTCACACTTACAGTATTACTTTGAACTATAGTTTACGTTTTTATGCGCGAAGAAGTAAAGGATGACTTCAACTTTCCAAAACATATTAGACAAAATGGTTTGGAATTAGAGCAACAGAAACATGCCTTGGAGCTTCCATCCAACCAAAAATTACATGACTAAGACATTACGATTCAACCATGTCTTAACTTTGTTTGTGTCATAAAACCAGAATTATTTTCCACAAAAGACTCTCCAGAAGTTTTTCAACTTCAAACCTTGCGTCGCATGTTCTACATTAAGAATAATAGAAGATAACACTTTATAATTATAGTAAAACACAGCGAAATAAACTAGAAAAACATTAATTCAAGAGGATATTATTTTGTACCAACATTCGGAGACGTCCATTGTTGCCAGTACATGCAAATATAGGTGATGAAGATATCATTTATATTAGCACATCTAAAACAACAACAACTGAAAAGAATAATGGCTGTTGTTTTTTCGTTTACAAATTTTAGATGATACTAATCAAAGATCTCTAAAATTTAAGTGATAATAAATCACATGTGAAGTGTAACATGACTTAGAATATTTTATTCTAAATAAAATAAGTCAAAAGATATTTTGCTATCTAGAATACTCTGGAAATAATAATGCATCCTAAATAATAGGATGATCTAAAGGAATACTATAATAACGAAAAATTAGTCAATCAAGACTCCAATCTTGTATGATTAATAAACAAGAGTAGTCTTTCATAATTTTCTAAAGAATAGAACATAATTTTTCTACTTTCAATCTCCACAGAGCGTCGCATGTGAGTTGCACCCTTCTTTTCCAATTGGATTACGATGAGTCTAAAGCTTCTTCACCTTACGACTTGATGGGGAGTGATGCAGTATTTTTGGCAGCACTTTCTCTCTTCATTCTTTTCTATGAGAAATTTCTCCTCTCTTACCTTCTTTCCTCTTACTTGCTAGAGCATGTCTTTTCCCTCTCTCTCCTTCTAGGTATCACTTTATCTCTATACCGGATTGCCGCTCTCTTTTTAGGTCTATGAAAATCAGTATTCAGAAGTAGCACTGGTGTATTGGATTATGGATGGGCACAAGCAATAAAAAGACGATTGAAAAAGAATTTTGGCCAATTAAAGCTACATGATTCATCTCCAAAACCTAATCTCAAATAAATAGTCTAAGAAACACCTATTAACGTCATTGCTAAAGTCGAGTCTCTTGAGTAACAAAAGGGACTGACTCATTGTGGTACTTCAAGTGTCAATGAAGAAGTTGGAAAAGATAAACGTCCCTATGGTAGAGCCCCCAATAACATCGAGAGAATTAAGAATTAGGGAATTGCTTAACGTTTCCCAACCTGACAACTCTGCCACATTGTGAATGATCTACAGCGTGAAAGCATCAGCAAATGTAAAGATCGACTCTGAGTATTTCCTTGCTCTAGGGTGCATTTGTGTATCTGAATTTTGGATGTACCATACTGCTAGTACAAGTCAATGACTTGAAAAATACATTTACACATTGCAGAAAGTAGCACATGATAGTATATTTCTGCAAATTTCATGACGGGAAGGAGAAAGCATAAACAAAGTATTGATTTCCCCGTCCAAAGTTGTTCAATTGTAGAAGCACTAAAACTACAAATTCAGCTTTGTACTTGCACCAGAGTTAATCTGTGAATTCTAGTCCAAAAATGAATTCATATTTCATTCGTCGACACTATGGCCAGATAACATTTGGAAAACATCAATCGAGAAAGGAATGTTTCTCCCTTGATGGTTACACCTCATATTTGTAATAAGAAAAGTCAAGTAACTCTGTCTTCGTTTATGCTCAAGCTACGCGTATTTCATTAAGTCAAAACAAAGCTTCGTTTTTGGATTGCAGCAGGAGAGAAAAACATATAGAAGTCCCCATTTTCTATAATTACTTTTACTACACTGGGACGTAAACATATATGATACATTGTAGACGGAATGTTGTACATAAACTTATGCGTCTTTTATGATAAATTAGTATCTTCTTACTTCATAAGCAGATTACGTCTGAAAGTAACAATCTTGCAACTATCAACCTCTGCTTTTTATTACCGCCATCACTTTTCATTTCCTGAAGTTATGATTCTTCTAAGAACATAATGATTACATATGCTATCATTTTATTAGCCAAAATCGCGCATCTTACAAATCGGTTTGCTATTGAGAAATAAGCAGTGGAGTGTGAGTGGATGTGAAAATTCATGAAATGCAGCTTTTTTCTATTTGATTGAAATATCAGCTTAGGAACTCACCGATACAAACACAAAAAACCTTTCATATGAATTCTTCAATTTAGTTCTTAACAACTAAATGGGCTTAATGTTGAATATCACATTTATGTGCTATTGTCTTGTCGTAGCTTCTGACCCGTTTCATGTTACTAACATCAAATAGTACTCATATTGTGAACATTTTCCTTTTCTTTTGTGATTAAGGTTTTTGATTGTAGATAACTATTTGATACATCCTGTTCTTTCGTGATTCAGGGTTTGGTATTAAAGGTAACAGTTAGATGTGTAAGGCTTTGAATTAACTGACTAAATCTTTTCCAATGAAGTTGTGACGTTTAAGCTTTACTTTCCAGATACTTATCAAGTGTTTGGCAGATATGTTACTTGCATTTTGATAACTTGTTGACATGTCTCAATTGGAATTGTTGAAGCCTAATTGACCGGAAAGTGTGTTTACTGGAGGTGTAACTTTCAGTGACAGTAAGGTAAACTTCACAGTGGAAGCGTACATACAACTAGGGCCACACAGAAGTTAACGGAACGGAAAAACTTCATGTTCCAGTAGAATAGTGGCTCTCGGTTGAACGCGTGAAAAGAACAGTAGTAACTCTCTTTGTTGGGTTGATAAACCCCTTTCACTTTTGGGGAGAAACGTTATTCGAAGGATTCCTCATCACGAGCTGTCGTTATCATCTACGTCTTTTAGAAAGAGCGAGTGATAGAAAAAGAGGTAAAGGAAAATTGAGGCGTTGGAGTGTTTGGAGAGACAAAACGAAATTGGCCCGTAAGAAAAGACCGTCTTGAAACATATAGGCTCCCTCCATTTTTCTCTGTGGCTTCCAAATAAATCATGCCGCAAACAAAGAAACCAACAATAAACGCATCGGCGGCATTCAATGGTTATGATAACGCCAAATCTAAAGCAGATGGTCGTCCGAAGACGGGCTCACTTACCATTTTCGCCTTTGTCATATTAGTGATTATCACAGTTGTTACTATTCCAACTCCATTTCAACCGGTGGGAAAACCAACAATATTGCATGTTTGGTATTATGGTTGGATCACAGCGATAAGTACTGGCTTTGGAGTCTTGCCATTGGTTTTTACTCCTGAATTTGACTCGTATTGGGTTGGTATTTCAAATGGTGAGTGATATATTGTAGATGTTTCCATCTGAGATTATATGCTAATAAATAAGCCTACCCTTAGCTGTTGCAGCTGGAATGATGATTGCTGCAAGCTTCTCCCTGTTTTGGGAGGGCTGGTTCTTTGAAGAACCTGACGATAATTCGGACTTCAGTAGTGCCTTTCGAACTGTTGCTGGAGCTCTGCTAGGATTCACATTTATCTTGGGTACAAAACAGTTTCTAGACAAATATGAAGATCTTAAAGTTGGTGGCCTCGCAGGTACGGATGCCCGAAGGGCCCTACTCATTTTCTTTGTCATGACGCTTCACTCGTTTTCGGAAGGTGTTGGCATTGGAGTTAGTTTTGGTGGTGCTCATGGATCAGAATTGGGACTCTTCATATCTGCGAGTCTTGCCGTCCATAATATCCCAGAAGGCCTTGCGATTGCTGTTGTCCTGATTCCAAAAAAAACCGCAAAGCTTACAGCTGCATTGTGGGCAATTCTTACATCAATTCCACAGCCTCTGATGGCTGTACCATCGTATCTGTTCGTAAAATACTTCATTTCAATCCTTCCAATTGGCTTAGGCTTCGCCGGTGGTGCCATGGCATGGGTGGCTTTCATGGAATTGCTTATGGAAGCATATGAGGAAATCGGTATTGTATCGACAGGTTTCGTGTCGGCGCTGTCGTTAAGTGCCATGCTATTATTGCAACGAGCCATAGATGAAGGTTCACGTTCTTAATATTTAATGAACGCTTAATTGGCACTCTTGACTACATACATACAATCACATACTAGTCTGTGATAACTCTAAATAGCGTTGTCTAGTAGCTAAATCAGATATTTTATTATACTCTTTCAAACTTATTTCCAGATTCTCCCGCTTATCTTGGTGCATTTATCGATAAAGTCTAACTCCGTCCATAACTTTAAAAATTAAATAACCTTCTAGAAGTAAAGAATTTCAGCACATTACTTTTGTCACACTCTCTCGGAATTGTCTTGTGATTGCATTCTTGACAACTGAAATGGAAAAAATCCTCTCTTTCCAACGAATCTATCGCTTGCTTAGCAGAGAACCAGCAATAACACCAATTACTCCAATAGCCGCGACAGCAACAGCTCCAACTGTCGCTGCCATTTTTACATTCTCATGTTCTTGTTGTTCTTGAGATTCCATTACAGCCAAATGCAGTTCGGAAGCCAAACGATTATTGGGTCGCGAACGTAACATTGCTTCACATCGTGACTACAAAAAAAAGAGTCAGGAAAGGAGAAAAGAAATGTTGACGACGAATTGTGCGTTAATCATGTTGTCCAAATGCCAAACAGATACACCTCTACATGGTTTTACGTACTCTTGCTTCATCATAATCACCCAATAAATACAACGCACAAGCGGATCCATACATGCAATCCATCTGATGCTCGTAACCCTCACGTACAAGTCCATCTAAAATCGTAATCGCATAACGTAATTCTGCCTTCTCGGTTGATTTGCTTAAACAAAACGCATATTGAAAGGTATTATCAGGTGAAGGATCCTTTGCAACGACTATTGCCAACTCTTCCAAAATTTCTCGACATGGTCTTGCCATAGCAAGTTTCGAATCGAGATCTGCCTTTACTTGCTTCTGTGATGACTTTGTTTCTCCCATCTGCTCCGCTTCACTAATGGATTGGATTCTCAATTTGTATTCTTGTACAATTAAAACTGCACGACTGGTACAGTTATTACCTGTAAATATTTGTACGATCCCTGTATGATTCCAAGATTTTCTGGGAGCATCCTCCACGAATTACTAAAATTCGAACAACCTCATCCCTAATATAAGACTAGTAATTCCTTTTCACTAGAATTGCTAGCTTTTACCTCAGTGTTGGCCTCTTGAAGTGATGTCTTTTGGATTGACTTTCTGAATGTGAAATTGTGATGAAAATAATCTGTGGCAGGATTATCTTGAAGACTATCTGCCAATCTGCCTGGTTCCGTTAGATCCACTTCATGATGCTTTTCACAGTAGTAATCTTCCTTGTTTTCCATTATTGTCACTGTCAATTATGTAGTTCACTCCTGCAATCCAATAGGCGCAAACGTATTAGGACTCTATCATGATGTGCTACCACGATACACTGCGAACGTTTTTCGCCACATTGTGATTTCTGGCTGTAAACTCTTTCTATATGCTCAGCAGATGATGGCCTCCTTATATGTTATCATGTAATCTAGATAAATACGCGAACGCTTGGGAATCTTTTAGCTTTGGCTTGTGATGTGCTTGCACATATAGAGCAAGCTGGATAGCACCATGCTTAAACATCAAATTTCTCTTCATGTTGGATTATTTTCTTGGGCTGTAAAAACACACCAACTTTTGGGGGTAGAAATTAAGTTGCTTTGCACATTCATTTGCCAAGATCTTAATCATCACCTTAGGAGTTTTATCAGATTGAAAAGAATCAATCTTTCATGACACGTTCAGCCTCTGGAACATGTTTCCTCCGGTTAGGATAATTTAGCTTGATATTGCATACTGAGTGTAGCCATCCATCATTATTGAAAAGGGCATGTCTTGCCATTTTTTTTTCAATGCTCATGGAAGTTAATTTTATTTTGTTTAAAGCCTTCTGTTGCATAATTGGAGTTGATACCGTCTCCAGTGATTGCCTTCTCCTTGCATATGCATTGAAGCCTACTTTGAACTCTGTGTTAACAAGATTCAATCATAAGACTAGCACTAAAATGTTTTGAGAATTATGATTTAGAGAAAGAGACTGATAAAGCAACAGAAAGCATTTCTATAGGTGTTGTTCATCCTCTTCCTACGAAAAAAGAACTCTTCTATCCTAATAATTATCTTGGATCACTACTTCATTTGGTCTGGATTTCCTACTTATTTATCCTAACTTGTGAGCTAGGGAACGTTAATATTCAATTCCACTTCTCTACCACTTGCGGAAAGTTTTAGATGTTTCATGAAAGGAGCTATCCAATAATTCAGGAGGTATACCAAATCTTGAAAACATTTTGACAGCAAAGTGTCGAAAGTAAGCATGTCGTCCAAAGACTGTGCCTACCACGACAAGTAATGAAGCGTAGATAGGTGTCATAATAACGAGAGAGCAGATGCGATATGTCCACGGACCATCCCATAAAGACCCCTGTAATCCAAGTCCATGTGACACTGCTGGTCTTACCTATTTAGGATGGGAAATGCATCGAAGGGGGAGCCGCAGAGAGCCAATCAAAGAAAACGCGAGGTAACAACAGTGATTTCAATTTATCAGTTGGTCATGTAAGGAAAAAAGCGTTCAATCTACAGCACAAGAGAACTTACCAAGATCATTGTGGAAGATCCTGTAATCGCAAAGACAGTGCAGATCAAAGAAATTTCACGATACCATGCGAAGGTATGACGCTCCGGCATTTTCTTGGGGCCTAAAAAATCCTCTAGATATTTTTTGAAATTCCATGGATTCCTTCCTCGCTCGTTACCTGAAGAGAAACATCTCCTTTTGATAGGAGCCCAGAGTTGGATACATTTAGTAGCATCTCTCGTCGCAAAGGAGATACTTCGTCTCGAGATATTAAATGACTTTTCGGAAGAAGCACAATGTATCTTGCTCCGTATAGGCCTGTGCGCTATGGTTGAGAACCATGTCACACCAATCGTTGGTATCTTGGTTCTGTTAATTCCTAGCATGTACTTTGAGGAAGCAAAGAATGACATTGTTGTTACAATTCACCTTCAGAGAAAAATAAAAAGTACGGCATTTACAGGATTAATGATACTGGAGAGAGAGTACTAGTATTACTTTTGAAACACTACTCTGAAAGTCAGTACCGTCTATTCTAAAAATGATTCCATTTCCTAATCATGATAGAAAGTGATGCGGTATCTCCGAATGGCAAACAAAGATTGTTGCCAACTGAGAAGTCTCGGCAAAACAAGCATATGATGCCTACATTTCTCCCTTGTCATTTGAAAATTCTAAAATCTTTGTACACAGAGGAAAACAACGGCAACAATCAAATTTCCAACGATTGGACGGATGGGATAGTGAGTGATGAAGTATGGGAAATGGTTCAAAAGTTTCTTGATCAACGACACAATCTACTCCGAATCAAATGTCAAGCCATCCAATACCGATCTATTGCTAACGAATCAAAAGATTATGTACAAAGAAAGCAACAACAATTGCATCATCATCATTATAGCATGAAGCGGAGTAGTAAATACATACCCGAGTCTCCTGTTCGAAGCCATCGGATACCAAAATCTCCACTTGAAAAAAGGTTATTTGTTTCACCAATCAGTAATGTCATTACCAAGTCATCATCTCAACAAACTTCAATCATGTCTTCCAATAGGAAAACAAATCCTTCTCCAAACCTTCCGTTTTCTTGTTCATTACATATGGCCTCCAGACTTTTAGATCATACCGCACGCGTTGCCGAAAGCACCGCATGTACTTCTGTGCAACCCTTCCAAGAACTATACGTAGCTGTATCAAATAGAGCTCAAAGATTAGATTCCCTACTTGCAACGAGCAATGACAAACGAGGAGAAACGGTCGATGATATGACCAGTGAATGGTCTAGAAATAAACTTTTGGAACTTGAAGTAAAGCTTCGATTGTGGAGGAAGCTTGCCAACGACTTGTTTAGTATCCTTAAAGAAAATTGATGTTGATGTCTAGAATTACCGTGAACTAACTAATATATTATCTAGACTAATAAAATGAGGACTCTATGCATTGCGATACTAAATGAAAAGCTCCAATGTAGTTCGAGAGTACTTGTTTTCCCCCTCATCTTCAATTTGAGGGAATCCCATAACAAGAGAATCCGAGTTGTACATATAAAGAGTATTGTAGACTCTCCAATGAACTTCACGCACCCTACGAGCAGGGTGATATAGGCCTTGGATTAGGTACTGTAAGATAATATTTGGACCTAATGCTACCATTAACCCTTGAATGGCATCAAAGACAGCTTGAATTACATGTGGACTTTCTTCGAAAATATTCGGCCATACAAAATTAAGTAAGTGAGTCAAGGCGTCTTCACATCCGAGACCAGCAACACCTAAAGCCAAGTGCTTTACAGTTGCACACCCAGTTTGACGATGAACTGGATCTCGATCCATCAAGGCATCTTCTAACAACGGTGTCACGGCATACACGTAATCCTTTCCCATAGGACCAATGTACTCAAACATGAAACTCAGTGCCTTAAGGACTCCATTTTGGATATTCAACTCAGGGACACGATATTCATTCATGAGTGCTGGAAGAACGGTGAAAGGTCCACATGTTTCTGCCACTATGGCGATTGCAACGGTCGTGCAGACACGCATTTGACGGTCTTGAACTTTTAGATTGCTAAGTAATGTATGCAGTACATCCTGAGGACCGATTGCTCTTGCAATATATCCAAAAGTGCTAACAGCCGCACGACGAATCGCTTTCTTATGAGCTCTCAGCATCTCTAACAGCTCAAAACAAATGCGCATCCATTCCTTGGCAGAGACAAATTCAGCGCCTCTATCAGCAATACGCCCCACCTGAAAACATGAAAATCACAAATGTTAGCAAATGAATTGAAAGAGTCATCAAATTGTTGCAAGATATATTTGTTTTGAATGAAAGGAGATACTAGGTAAATAAGTGGAGGTCATACAACAGGGATTTCACAATGAGTACTGTGACTTACCAAGTCAATGCAGTTCTCCTGTACTTTTTCATGCCTGTTTCTCAGAATCGGCGTCAAACGTGGAAGCAAATCTCGAATTGGCGGAGTCATTTTAGTCATGCCAATAACATTCACAATTGCACGCAGGGCTCCCAAAATTGAACCCAGAACCTCTGGGTACTCTTCGCCAAGGTACTCATAGAGGACAACTCCTAGATGTCCCATAAGTTGCTCCTCACCACATGCTTTCATCACAATTGCAATTCTACCAATTAAATCCGCTGCTTGCATTCTAACAGACGCAGCTTTATTGTTCAGTCTCCATTTGATTGTGCCAGCAATTTGCTTTAAGTAAGACTTGCAACGCTCACCTAAAGCATTAACAACAGTTCCGAAGGCGTCTAGCATTATCAAACTTTCTTTAGAGTTGGAAGATAGGGTACTTGAGTCCACTGCTTGCTCTTGAAAGGCATAAAGGATTCCATCAATTAAACGTTCTTCCAATCGTTCATCAATATCACCAGCACCAAGATTCGTGAGAACCTTTTGAACTGTCTCCATAACCATTCGACGATACGGCTCGCTATCATCTTTCAAATCGTCCACAATTCGTACGATGATATCAGAACAGCCAACTTTATTGGCAAGTTCTTCTGTTGTTTCGATAACTTGCTGGTAGTTCCGACGATCAAGGGCCATCCTTCGAATCCAAAAGTTTTTGAAAAACTCAGGCAAAATCTCCTTCCGAATGTATTCTGGTTCGACTCCAGCTGTAGATACGCATTGTTGAATTACTTTCAATACAATTCTCTTCATTTCTTCATCCGGCGAGTGGAATTCACGAAGGAGGATGGGCATTACTAAACGTGTGTAGTGACTGGCGTAATTCTCCTCCATAAGTGGAATGATGAAACCGATAGCCTTCAGAAATGCCGCAAGACCCTTTCCATGATGCTCAAGAGCACCCTTCCAAAGTGGACGAATGACAGAATCAAAACTCTCAATACCATAAGGACAAGCGGCTTCGGCCAAGGCAGCCATGGTCAACGCTGTGATTGTGCGAACTTTTTGCATTTCGTCAGTCAATCCATGATTAACAATTTCAACTAATTCTCGAAGATATGGAAGCACGGCCACTCCCATGAGCAAAGCAATTTGCTGTACTACCTTAATTCCTGTGTGGCGTGCTTGCCAAGATTTGCGAGATTGGCAAACTGCCTTCAAAAAAGGAAGAAGAGTTGGAACTCCTAAAGCACTGGCGACAACGGCGAAAGCTCGTGCAGTTGTATTGCGCACGTACTCGTCTGGATTATCAATATCGGGACGCATGGTGGCGATCATTGTGGCCAAACCAGCGGCTTTCGCCAAGTTACTGATGATTTCACGTCCCTCTACTCTAGCGTAGTAGTCTTCGTCGATAAGCAATGGCTCGATCACAGCTAGAATTCGATGAACATATGGACGGACTAAGTCGTCTAACTTGTACAGGACTCGATCAATGACTTTCACGAGCAAGTGGCGTTCTTGATCTTCAAGTGTGGGGCTCATGAGAAGAGGAAGGATCTGATTGAAGAGAGCTCCAGCTCCAAACGAGCGAGCTTTATCGGTGATTTGCCGCATAGCGGTCTTACGTTGAGGTGGAGTTCCATTTTTTATTTTGAGAAGCAGCGCCATGATCTTTCTTTCATTAGCTTCTTCTTTCGTTAACTTATCTTCTTCAGTTTGCTCCATCAAGCGCCCAAAGTACTGCATGTCTTCGGGTTTGATATATGGAAGCGCTCCCATATCTCCTGTTTCCGCAGAGGAAGCAGCAAGAGGAACACCATAAGCTTCACGGATTTCTTGGACTGTAGCATCTGGCCGTTGCTCAATAGGAACTTCCATTTGAAAGCCGGTTGGCGTCATTCCTAAAGGAGTCGGGGTTGACAATAGCTTGCGACCTGGAGTCCTGAGTGGTATGTATGTAGTAGGAGGTCTGATAATTATATATCCTTCCGAGGGTAGAATAGCATCAAGGGCAGCCTCTGTCCAGGGACGATTTCGGGACTCCATTTCTTTCTCAAGAGCTAAGGCCTTAGCGAGGGTACCTGTTGCTCCAGCCAAAGGTGTAGATACGGCTTGAGTCGTGGCCACAACAGGAGTTTGATCCCATCTACTTTTTTTTCGCTCTCCGATTGTCACAGGAGTTGCAGAAACCATGGAACCAGCTACAGGAGTTTCATCCCACTTGCTTGTAGTCTTCCCTGCGATAGGTGTAGCATCCGGAGCCCTCGCCAGAGGAGTTGCATCAGCCGAGGAAAATGAAACAGGAGTTTCATCCCACCTTTTGCGCCTTCTGTTACTACTATTAGAATTTGCCGTTTTATCTTCTTCGTCCCATCGATTCTTGGTAATTGTAGATTCATTGTCGGAAACGATTGATGGTTCATTTGTAGGAATTGTTGATGTTGTTGCAGTTGGTCCCGATGAGTCATCCCATCTTCTCTTTCGGCGTTTCTCAGGGTTGATTGGCATGTCTTCCTTAAGATTTCCATCTTCATCAAGTAGCTCTTTACGCGCTTCCTGAATGAGCTCGTGTTTTTCTCGATCTAAGGTTGCATGAAGCATAGCATCCTTGTATGATATTCCGACATCTCGCAGGTCTCGATTGAAACGTCGAGATTGATATTCATTTTCACGATCGGAAATTCGCGTATTCACTAATCCTGTTCCCGATTCGTGATTTTTGAAAGGGTCGTGATCAGCTGAAGCCTAAAGAGAATAATGCATTCAATTGGTTGAGTAAAGATTTCTAAAGAAAAGGCTGTAAAATCATTAACGGTACTCATATACACTTACATCAGATCGATTCGCAATCTTTGTACTAGGATGGCTGCTAATTCTTCCTTCATCTTCTTCATTTTCTTCTTCCTCCAGTGTTGTCAATTCCGAGACGTATTCGACGTTGGCTTCATCAACTTCATATCCAATTGCTTTTCCAAACGCAATCCCCCGTTCCACATTCACCCCATCATTCTTGAGATCTACCATTCTAATGAAATGAAATGAACGATAACTAGGTTCGGTTGAAAAGAACTATGAAAAAGAATAATTGATTTAATCAGGTATCAAACGTGATATCGCTGCTAACAAGGTTTTGTATAATAAGATCAATCTCGTGCCTTTTTCTAACATTCCATGTATTTTGTTGCCCTTCAAGATTCCATGGTTTGACATTCCCTCAAAATTGAGTCCTATTAGGATGTGTAAACCTTGACAGACATCATCACTTGGGACATCAACCTTTTTAAATCATGCGATCAAGGGAAGAAGATCTTGAAGAGGAAAGTCTCTTTCTATAAAATTAGGTAGTCGCTATTTGTTTTTGGAGATTGAGCTTCGTTTCATAAAGTGCTCTTCAGCTACATTATGATCTAAGTACTTATAATTTGCCTTACTATAGGGCTTTGTAATAAGCCTCTTTTATTTTCCTTCAGATCTCGAGGAAGTTATTCTACTTTTATATATTTCCAAGAAAACGATAAGGAATCAGCAATTTCATCCACGCTTGAAGAGGGTCTTTTTCTGCATTCCAGAGTATCAATAGTGGTCATGGCCTTTAACCCTACCAAAATATCACAGACCACGAAGCTCTCAAAGTTATACCGATTTTTTTCAAAGTTTTTTGCTGAAAATTATAAAGGAGTTTTTCCAGGAACGTTTTTGTAAATTAACATGCACGGTATAATATATATTTCATGATAGTCAAATAATTTTTCTAAATCATTTTCATCTTAGAAAAAGTATTCAAAATTTGTTATCAAATATATTTGCAAAAGAAGTACCCATTGTCATAGGTATCCTGCTTTTATGGTTAATCTCTCTCTGAAACAGGCTTTTGCACCGTGCCTTCCTTGTTTGGCCATAGCAAGTCGGTTAAAAGACAATTGCAAGATTAAGTTCCTAAAGCTGTTATCCCACAACAATCTTGTTTACCTAGCCAAGATTGTTTTGGCTAGTTCCTGCCTTTTTTACTTTAAGAGTTTTCTAGTAGGAGCTTATTTCAATAACTCACTCTTTTTATCCAACTTGCTTTGACTCCCCGAACTAAGCTTAGTGATGCCAACGTTAACTATCATGATAGCTATTTAATTATCAATGCGTTAACTTTGAGTGTTAGTTAGCAGTTCGGTTAAACTCTCAGTTAACTATCATTTTGCAAATGAATGGCAAGGAGTGTGACAGGAAGAAGGGGGGAAGGAATGACGCGACATAGCAGACGTAAAATTTTAGCAGCGCCATACAGCTTAGATTTCTCGATAGAAAATTTCGTACCAATACGGTTACTTTGAAAGCTCGTTTGCCCATTGTTTAAATCCTCCGTCAACTATCATTTTGCAAATGGAATGGGAGGCAAAGAAAGGAGTAGAAAAGCAACAGGAAGAGGGGGGGAAGGAAGGACAAGAAAAAGAAGACTTGAAATCTAAGCTGTATGACATGCCAAAGCAAAGAAAATGAGAGAACTGGATATGTATCAAACTCATTGGTACTGAGAAAATTACCAAAAAAGCAAAGACTAAGTACCTAGCAAAAGATGCTGTTGATGACCCTGACATGATTGAAGATGTGGATGCAACAGATGATATCTTTGAAGATCCTGATGAAATTTGGTCATCCCAAGAATGCCTGGCAAGAGTTCGTAGTGTGGTAGATGATTTTCGAAAGGCTACAGTATTCCTGAGAAGCTCAAGCAAATGCAAAGAGCTATTGTGCAAGATTCAAGTTATTCAATCAATTCAAAATCTACTTTTGGTTAAACAGGATGTGCAAACAAGATGGAACTCAACGTACCACATGCTCATGCAAATGGACCGGCTAATGGGGAGCTTCATCCAATTTGAAAGCTTTTATTGAAGTCCAGCAGGTAAAAAAGAGTTCACTGGGAGGAAGGGCACATTCCCTGAGCTTAACCAGGAGAAGTGGTCCCTGATGAAGGGTCTGAGGATGCGTTTACGGCCATTTGATGAGGCAACAACTTACCTAAGTGGAGATCAGTACTCCACTTATGTGTCCGCTCTTCCTATGTTGCGGAAAGTCAAGGCATTTCTCAATAATTCCTTGTTATTTGACTTTTGCAAGTCCAGCAAAATTCAAAGGCAGCTTCAAACAGGATTATGGGCAGGAAAGTTTCTTTAACAGTGTGGTTACTCAACTCAATGAATGCCGTTTATTTTTGGCAG
>CAAAJI010000004.1:148784-200756 GCA_900642245.1 Fragilaria radians | reverse complement strand
TATTTCTGATCGCTATCAGACAGAAGCATCGTATCCTGTCAAGCCCTTTGGTCGAAAAGAGTCAAAAGTGCCTCCCAACAGCGCCGAGAATTCGGAAATTATACCGAACCACTCGAAAACAAAAGATAGTAAAGTAGAACATCAATCTATCGGCCAGATAGAAGCATCGTACCCTGTCAAGCCCTTTGGTCGAAAAGAGTCAAAAGTACCTCACAACAACGCCGAGAATGCGGCAAATATACCGAACCACTCGAAAACAAAAGATAGTAAAGTAAAACATCAATCTATCGGTCAGACAGAAGCATCGTATGCTGTCAAGCCCTTTGGTCGAAAAGAGTCAAAAGTACCTCCCAACAGCACCGAGAATGAGGCAATTATACCGGACGACTCGAAAGCAAAAGATAGTAATGTACAACATCAATCTATCGGAGAAGGGACTTATCCAGTCAAGCCTTTTGGTCGGATCGAGTCGAAAGTTCCACCAACTACACGGCATACATCAGTTGTAAAGGACTCGGAAACTGGGACTATTTCTAGTCTACAAAAGTCAAAAGTCTTACCAAAATTTTCCGAAACAGCAGATACAGTCACCTTCAATTACAAAGCTGAATCACCCAACCAATCCCACTCTTTAACGCTTTCAGAGGCAATGATGCCAAACGATGAACTGGCAGTTTCTCCAGATAAGGGAAGATTCTTTACAAAGAAGTTTTTTGGCCAAAACCATTCCAAAACGACGGACAAAAACGAGGGAATCACATGTGATGCAAAAAAGGCAAGCGATGAAAAAAAATTGTCTACACCTGGACGCTTCAGTTTCATGTCAAGATTCTTTAGTAGAAAGCCACAAGCCAATGAAGCTTTGGGTGTTGACATGGAATAGAACTATCCTTACTTTAGGTATCAAAAGTTGAAGAAATACATAAATAGATTACAACAATTGTTATTCCTTGATAGTACGTGTCTGTAATGTTACTCAGTTGATTACAAAATTTCATTTTGGTTCTCCCATGAGAAATTCACAAATATCAAATGCATGATGGTTTCCAATATAAATGCTGGCAATTGCTGGCAATAGTCCACGATGTAACTACCATGACCTACATCATGCGACAGCCGGCTCATTGGTCTCAATTAGACCGACAACCCATGCTGACTCAATCTCAAGTTCTTTCATTTAAACGAAGGCAACTTCTCGGAGAATTGTAAAAACGTTTTCTGCCTTACCAAAAGCCAAAGTCCTTTGCACGAAGCTTTTATACCTACAAATTGAACCAAAGACATAAAAAGAAGGTTGGGATCTTGTGGACTACATTGACAGATTGAGGGGGAGACTCATAGAACCAAAATATAATCATTTCAAACTCTTTGGGTCCAAACCTTAGTCATTTCGCCTTGTAGGCAATTTGAAACTTGTAACAGCTTTATTTCCCTTTAGGTTAATTTGTTTCAACAAAGAAGAAATTGACGAGCTTTTTGGAGAGTTCACAAGGAGCCAATTAAAATATGTCACGTTGTATTGGGACTACGGCACATGCACTACTCATAAAATGAACGACATCGTTGACTACATGAATGACATGAAATATTTGATGTGAATTATATTGCATGAACAAATGATTTATCTTACTTTCACGCTTTGAATTTGAGATTCAAAAATCCTACTTTTGCAATCTCGAAATAGAGCTCATCCAGAATGAGTAGTTGGTAGCTATAAACCCATGTCTCCTTCTTTTTGTTGGTTTATATCCATGAATTTCTAAAGATGTTTCCATGTGAGGTACAAAATTTTTCTTTCTATTCAATTCTGCTTAATACGGTAATTTATACATTCATAATCAAGATTTAGTTCATTTCATCGAAATCAAGATTTGCAAGTTTGAGTTGTATTAGAACATTTTTTTCTATTCGAAATGCAAAAGTCTTCGCCGACTGCAACGACCACGTTGTAAAATACATCGGCTATTTCTTCACAAGGCTTTTGTCCATTGCATTTATCCGTCATACTTTTCTTGAAAACTTTGTCACATTGTGAACGTGTTTTTTGACAATTGCTGTAACATACATCATGCCTATTACATATCGATTCAAAGCCACTTATCGTGTCAGCAATGTCATTTAACCATTCAGGGCCTGCTCCACAGCCATTCCAGGATACGTCACCGCAAAAGTCAGTGTTGGGTTCAACTGTAATGACTCCGAAATCGGCGACTACCGTTTGATCATGATTTCTTTTTGTCGAAGTCTTTTTGGGCTCCATACAATCGGATGAAACTTCGCAGAAGATATCTGGATTTGGTTGAAATCCCAAATCCCAGCTATTCACAGAGTCCCACCATTTGGTTGATTTAGTTTTATACTCTAGTGCGACACATCCATCCGAGTTGGTTTTGCCTGCAGTCATATAATCATCCTTTCCAAAATCATCATCCCAGCACTCGACATCTGCAGATACCATAGGCTTTCCTTCAAACGTGACGCATACTTTGATACTACCTGCATTTGTGAGAGTGACAGCACGAAAGAGCAGAAGGAGTATGGGAACAATTACTGTTTGAGCCATATTTTAGGTAGTTGAAGCGATATTTGAGAATTAAATTGTGTTGAACAATTTGTTAATGAGATATTGTGAAGTTTAGACGTGTGGAAGATAAAGCAAGTAACGTTGACCTACATGAATCACTCTGATTCAATTTTTCTCAAGATCCCAACTCTTGTTAAAAAAAGTTAAATCGTTTTTTCTTTTTAAACCCGTTTTCGAATCCCATAGCAATTTTTTTATAAAGGGGTTTGATACTAGGTTCCTCTCTGATGGTGACACAAAAACTCTTGCCTTACTTTACTTGATCTTGATCTTAATATTGTATCGTTCAAACATGGAGTACCGATAAAGTCTTCACATATTTCACAGCGGTATTTCTAAAAAATCATTACTTAATTGTCATGCTTATCCGAATGCAAGTCTAAGATGTTTAAATGCATATGATCTTTGTCAAAAATGATTGTATCAAAGGCTATAGTTCCAGATTGTCGCATGGAAACCATTACTGGAATTATGTAGGGTTTCATTGTAAAGATGTACTTCCCATGCATTGAATATTGCCACTGAAAAGGACTTTGTCATTGAGCATGAACAGTTTTGCTTCGTCTAAATGCTCGCGTAGGACATTGATTTATTTGGTTTACATCCATATGATTCTCATGCTATGTATGGTACACTAATTTTTCAAAGATTGCAAGCAAAAGCTCCGGTCCTTTAGTCATAGAGTAGGCATAAATACTGATGGGAGCTTTAGTATTGCTAGAACAAGCAATTATGGATAACGTGTTTTGGTGTATTTTACGTTTATTTGTGGCTTGCAATGTTAGCCGCTTCTTTGACATTGATTAGTGGTTCAAAATACAGCAACGTTGAACCGTTTACTTCTGTACATATACAAAATGATACCTTGTAACGGGAAGTGTCTTTATATAATTTCCAAAACAAGGTATCATTTATGGCAGACTACCTAAGGATGCATAGATCTTTCTTTCTTCCAACAGAAAAGATGAGTTAAATGAGAGGATATGAAACTGTTTCATCATGCACAAGAGCACGATGTCAAAATTTAAAATATCTTGATATCTTTTAGGTTTTGGGAAAGGGCTTCTTTTATCTATTTGTATTAGTGCTGAAAAAAAGAGACCAAGGTGATGATTGTTTTCCCGTTTCAGTCTCCAAGCCAAATTGTCAGAGCCTATCATATGAGTGTTGACTTGGTGTGGTTATGCTTTCATTACAGTTATTATCACAATTGACAGACATGTTCTTGAAATGGCTTCCCTTCCACACTTGACAATAGTTAGTATGTATGCAAAGTTGTCTTGCCAATTAAGTTGATCTTGTTGCGCGTTTAACCTTAACTTTGAAAGAGTAACTGCACTTTTCGTATTCGCTATTATATAAAGCGATGTGACAACCATGTTAATTGCTATTTCTAGTCGAGTCTATCCCGGACAAAACAAGTATTCATGGTATCAGACTACTTTGTTTATTATTTCGATTGAGCATTGGAAACGTCATCCTTGAATCTCTTGCATGTACACGCGGGGCTGAGAAGGTATAATCCTTCTTTATTCCAAAAAGCGGCAATATTCCAAAGAAGAGACTTGGCTTTTCTAGGTTACAAGATGCGATCCAGATGTTATGAATTCAATTTTCTATCTTAGACTTAATAACTCTAACTTAAAATGAATTCCATCTTTTTTTGGTCTCCTTGAAGTCGATTCATCCAACATTTTCATCTACTGTTTCACTTTTCCTTCTTGACCTTGAATTGCACCATGGTTTTACATTTTTTTCTGTGACCAGGCATGATCCCGTCTATGTGCTCAACAATATATACTGAGAACTTCCTTACCTCGTTGTACTGGATTTTTGTTGTTGTAGTCAATCTTTGCTAGTATACTGACAGAATAGCTCTCAACGTACCTTTCTAAAATCTCACGTCACTATTTTTCATTTAATTTTTGTAATGATTGTCATTAGGATACTAAAGGCATGCCTAATCCTTCTCCTAGTCAAAAATATTCAGTCTTCTAGCTCCGTCTGTGAAGATGATAAATCAGGAGAATGCGCGAATGTCGTAGCCGATTCCACTAATCCAGAGCCAGCAGATTCGAATTGCCCGTCACGACCACACATCATTCGATGCGCAGCTAAGTATTTGGACACAAATCAAAACAATAAGTTGGAACGCTCGGAGCTTGAAGATGCTATTGGAAACCTTTCTTTCTTAATGCGAACTGTTCTTAAGATTATTGGACCAGTTGACTCAATAATGAAGAAATGCGACTACGATGGAGATGGCGCTATTTCGATGGATCACGACATGTCGAATACCGCAGAGACTTGCCTCGCTACTTGCTTTAAGCGACGCGCATTCAAGAATGCTTTCTTTCCAGCTTGTGATTTGGCTCGTTAATTACGTTTAGTTTCCTTTCTTATTGTGGACAATAGTTCATGCATGCAAGCATGAATTAAATGTTCAGACTGAAGACATTTGCATCTCGTGAAGACAATAGCTCTAAGGTATCTAATATCATAACTTAATAATGAAGCACATGACATCCAATTTGTTATCCAGGATTCTATTCTGGAAATCTGGTTTATCTTGATCATTCATCTCAGATATTGTGAGATCTATTCAGGATCTGCTTGCTCTCAAGTACATTAGGTTGCCCAGAAGTTGTGATGAAAGTTTCCAATATCTATACTATGGACATGATTGCAAATCATCAAAATCCTTGCAAATTGGATTTGGATACCGTGCCAATACAATCCCTCTCATGCAGTATGTGACATTAACATAGTAATGTTTAAACAATGATTCAGGGATTTGAGACTATTGAAGGAAACACTTAGTTAACAAATTTTACCAAGTTAGTGGATATATGTGTAGCTCTATTGCATTTGTAAAATAGTATTTACTCGATTCATTAATTTATGTATCCATGAAACACCAAAGACCCCAATTTCTGCCAATGTGGGGAGGACGAAGTATGTCATTGAGATGACACCAAAGAGGCTGGTTGATGTTCCATCTTGAGACGGTTCCCATGTAGGAAGGACTTCATTTCATAAGCCTATAAGGCAGTTCCTCGTTCCAAATTTTGACGAATCTCAGCAGTTGCCGTGTCGTAGTTTCGACTAATTTTCTTGTTGTAATGCTTGTTGCGTTTGTTGATGTATGTTACATCTTCTGCCTCAAACTCCATACGCTTGCGATTATTTTCCTTTTGTTTCTCGATTCTACGCTTCAATTCGTCAGCTAATCGCTTGGGTCCATCGTCGGATCCTGCTTTGTTCGACCCGACAGCAGCAGTCATTATGGGATCAAAGGTGTCTGTCTCACTCCGATCGATATTCTTGGGTATACTTTTAACACTTCGTTCATAATGCCGAAATTGACCTTCTGGGTTGTAGTAATCCTTCACATGAAATCGATTACGCTCTAACGTTGCTTCTCGCTTTTGTACTCTAGACAGACTTTTCGCTGCAGGTTCTAGTAGGAATTTGCCGTTTTCATATCCAGCTTGCGATGCAAGGATATTGGCGTTGTCAGTTCTAGCTTGATCGTCGATAGCTTGCTGTCGCTTGAGCTCTTTGGCAATGCGATCTCGTTCTCTTGCCTTGCCTTCGTCGCTGCCTAATCGTTCACCTTCCTTCTGAACTTCCTGACGGTTCAATTGTCGGGCTTGATTCATTTTCATCTTCAATAGGCGTAATCGTTTCTTCAAAGGATCCTTGTCTTCAATTTCTTCACTAGCTATGGCAGAAATGATTGATGGCTCAATTAAAACCCCCTGAGTATTGTTTTCATTGCATTCGACTTCATTTTTAACTAAATCTGAGCTTACTTGTGACCTGATTCCGCAATCTACGATCGTGATTGGAACTTTTGGAAGGTTATTTGTTCCAGTTTGTACATTTTCGATCATCCGTAATACTTCTTCACCAGCTATTACTCTTCCGAATACAACATGCTTTCCGTCAAGATGTGGTGTTTCTTTGAAAGTGATGAAAAATTGCGATGAATTTGTATTGGGACCTGAGTTAGCCATACTTAGTATACCTCGATCTGAGTGACGGTGTTGGAAAGACTCATCAGCGAAAGACTTTCCATAAATACTTTCCCCTCCAGTTCCGTCACCGTTGATGTAATCGCCTCCCTGAGCCATGAAACCCTTAATCACACGATGAAACGAAGATCCCTTAAAATTATTTTTCAAATGGTGGATAAAGTTCTTGACAGTTCTTGGAACAGTCTCTTCATATAGAAGAATGTCCATGGTACCCACATTGGAAGATCCAATAGCAATGGTTAGAAATGCATCTACTCCCATCGCTGCTGCTAAATGTCTATTGGAATCTTTTGTTCGATATAACATACAACTTCCCTTTTTTCCATACGATTCAAGTTTTGACTGGGAGATTCCATTTAAATCTACGGCTACATTAAAAATGGTAATGATTTCAATACACTGAAAATCAATCAACAACATCCTAACTAATGTCATTTCTGGTTTGATATTCTCCTTAACATCTTTATTTCATTCACTTAAGTTTTCTCTCTAGAGTGCTGTTAGATGTGACATTGAAATGTGGAGAAACAAAGAAAAATTCAAAGATCCAGCTCAGAAGCAGTTAATAAAAAAAGTAAACTGAGCTACCTCTGGAACGTTTGGTGTTCCTGATTAACGAGTAATTAAAAAGAGTTCATTAATATCGAATAGCTTGAAACATTTTTTCTTAGTGAGGAATAATGAAAATGATAAGAGTTGACTCCAGAAATTCTTGGGATGTTGCTATCCACGTTACTCGCAATACATTTTTGGATACTGAAAAAGGGATCAAAGAATTTACTTGTTTCAACTCGGAAGAATTGAAAATGTTTTAGCATTTACTGAGTTAGAATACAGCATGGGCTGACTTTGCCTCCTGCATATTTGATGTTTTCCAGAGATCAACTTATTCAATGAATAAAAAGGCATAACTTTCAAATAGTTTCATAATTAAAAAATGCTAGTAACTTTCCCTCTGTTATCGGGCCCATTCTTCTTTCACCTATCGACCTTTATTTATCAACATTACTAGGTCCATGTGTCTATGGGTTTGCAAGTTGGTGTACTTGCTGAATTGTGGTTGCCTTTGGAATGTTGACGAGTAACGGTTTCCATGGCACAGGAATCATATTTATTTATGGCCGATGCCTCTTCAATATTTTAAAGACTTCAAGCATGGCCGATGCCTCATCAAATTTTTTAAATTCTTCAAGAATGACCACTGAAAAAAAATTGATGACTAGACGGTATATAACGAAAGGACTTTTTACAAATAACAACAATGGAGTTTATTTCCAGGGCAACAATACGATCCCCTTAACCCTATAATGTGATAAGGACACAAACTAAATACGCTGAGACTTTTTCGCCGATCTGACGAAGCAGGAAAAATAACATGCAACAGACATAACATAAAATAGGCGAGCACAATGACACGATATACAATACTTTTGAAGCACAACTGGAAAGCACCAGATTGGTCGAACAGAAAGCCCAAAAAGCAAGATGCGAAGTCGCTTGGTGGGCAAGATTTGGTAGACTTAGAACTTGGCACGAGGACGAAACTCATCCCGAGATTGGAACGTCAAGGGGAAATGGATTCCTTTCGCTTTCACACGATCCGATTTTATAGAACATTATCTTCTTTGTTCATATTTGCAATGGCATTTATATTGCTTTATGCATGTACAGCTCATTCATCGCATTCCAGGCTAGTTTATAGTGGAAAAGATAAGTTAAATCAGCAGCGCAATCCCGTTTCAAGGAAAATGACAATAGATACGAATCATGATAAAGATTTGAGCAGTCTTCCATACGACGAGTTTATTTACCTCGTGGAGGAAGAAATGAATCAAAGGAAGAGTGGTGGCAAAGTGAAACTATCACTGAACGGATCCGTTGACACGCTGAATTCATCCATTGTATCATTTCAAAATTATTCTTCGACGGATGTCAGAAATGTTCAGGATCAACGGAACACAGAGAGTGAGGGGAAAAATATGACATTTGTTCAAGATTCAAATGAAGCGGCTATGGAAACGGCAACCACAGCTTCATTCCCTTTACCACCTATACAATCTCAAACTCTTGGAATGCTATCGAATCAACCCCACGAAGAAGAAGTTAGTAAGGACAAACCCATTGAGAAAATAAGAGATCCAATTTTTTCTTCATTCACTCCACTAGTTGAACCTCAAATACAACCTCAAGACTTACTTCTTCAGTCATTCCAATCGCCTTTAAGCCAAGATCAAACTTCTACACTTGGATATCAAGACCATTCGTCGTTCGGCTTGGAAACTAACCCGTTTCTAGCACCTCAAGCTAGACTAACGATCCCAGATTATCTGCGAAGTAGTCTGCAGTATCCGTTACTTCTGCCCCTGTCTTCTACATTCTCCCTCTCTAGTTTGGAAGGGAGTCCTGGCATCGAGAGCAATCCTGATGCGGTTTTGAATTCAGATCGATTATACTCTCTGTCAAAGTTGTAATGGTGTATAAAGCCACATCCCACTACGACATAGCGTTAATTAGCTCTTGCTGATTCCTTTCATTTCACTTTCGTGAGACTATCGTTTGCACCCTTGATATCTTTTATCGAATTTTCCATTCTCTACAAAGCACCAAATTAATTTGGAGGATGGAGGATAAGTATTATATTTAGTAATTTGAATGATTTTGCGTAGTTTGTACTGTCTTCAAATCTAATGGACCTTGCGTCATAGCAAAAATTCATTTACAAAATTCAAAATCAAAATAGTTAAGTGAAAGAGTTGGTTATAGGGATTACCATGTTGGATATTTCCATTCTTCTCCGTGGTTATCCTTTTGACTTCACTCAAGCTATTACCAACGGATGTTCACAGGTAAAGAAGCCTTAGAGATATTTTCCAAGAGTTGTAGCATCTGGAAAATTAAATACTGCCGCGGATAACGTGGGAAAAGGCAGTAAAGCTGCAGAGAGCGATGACCAGTCTGTAAATATAATTTTTTAAGGGTAGTTGCATCGGACGCGACAATGATGAAAAAATGATGAATCTCGAACCAGGCCTTAATGAGTATATCTCAAGAATTACTTGGACATGACTGGCAACTGCAATCCGTGACATCAGACTACTCCAATCTTAAAATTTAATTCTCAATTTGACCAGCTTACATGCTAGGGCACATTAGATCCAATCAAATGGGGTAGCAACTAGGTTAGATCCATGTCACCGATTTGAGCAATCAAATATCATTCAAATCAGCATTTACAACCTAAAAGAAGGATTGAAAACGATGAACTTAATGTCCTAGTACTAGACATAACCAAAGAAAAATGCCCAGCTGTACTACCACTTGAATGTAGGCTCATAGGAAAAGATCTATCTCTCGATAATCTTGAAGCTACAATGACCAAACATTTCCGGCAGATAACATGCGTGAGAGATAAGAAAATTTTGCTGGAAACTGGCAAAAGAAGTCACAAAACACTTGACTGCCAGAAACATATTAAAAAGAATGAAACAATGCATGTTAAACTCAAGGGAAAATGAGGAAGAAGGGTCATTTTAATGAGTGAAATCTGGCACAGGAAGAGAGATGAAACCCTTAAGTCACTTGCAGTTGGCTCAATTGAATTCTTATCAGCGTAAATGACATGCCAATGATCGATGACCCGGATCTATGGATTGTTGATACAGCAGCATTACTCCAAAATTAAATCATTGTTGAGCGGAAACTAGATACCAATAACCCTGAAAAGTGACCCTGATGAGGATGCTACAATACCTGGAAGCCCAAACCAAGCAATCAACTTGTCCCATGTGAAATATGTACCAAATTTTAAACTAAAACAAACAGCATGAACTTATCAAAAAAACTTTAATGAGAAAACTGTCCAAAGAAAGTAATTTTGTTTGAAGCTAGGATTAAAAGAAACACCACTGACGTAGAAACATGAATTGCTAATGTTGCTGAAGTAGGAGCAATCCTTGTCAATGACGCACTTGTAATTCTTGGGCATATTTCAAGATCTATGACGGATTCAATTGTCAAGGTGTTTGCATGGAGAGTGTCAGGAAAGGCAACAATATACAAAGGGTGAAGATACCATTGACAACGATGATAACAAGGAAGATGTTCTGGTGACGGCAGGAATCGGATGAGGAATCAAGAATACTAACGGTCTACATGTGGTGTAATGGACAAGAGCAGTGATGCCAGGGATCAAGGATAAATCGGAAATTGCAATCAAAGAGGAACACAACCAGATAGTTACATACGAGAGCCTCTAGGAGAAGAATGGATAATGACGAAAGGTAAATGGAACCTACCAATGTATGGATCAATGCAAAAGGATTTGAACAAAAAGATGGGATGCACTACGAGAGTAAAGATTCAGCCAGACCAGTGACTAAATGGACAACAATAAAATGACTATTGGTGGTAATAACTACAGCAAGGTGAACCGCAATTTTAATAGACGTTCAGGTAGCATGTCTAAATGGACAATGAAATGAAGAACTATATTTGAATGTGACAGAAGGCTTCAAGAATACTACATGATGCTATTTTGAGAGGAAGAAAAACAATATGTTAAAAGTTCCGCATGAAATGCACTTTCCTTAAAAATGTGATGAAAACAGTGCCTTTTGCTCTGTCAAGTCAATCTCATTGTCTGATTCTGCTGTCATGGACATCCTTTCAAACCTAAACTTAATTCTGCTTCAAGTTCACCAACACTAAGTGGGCTTTGTTCTATGCTGAGTTGCAATTATAATCTCTTTTATCTTTTTTTATTTAAATTTACATCATCAGCGCCATATCACCCTCTTGTGAAGGTCTCGCGTCACTCCTTCAGGCGAATGTGTTCACTTTCAGGTGAATCTTGAATAGGATATGAGGTCATTCTCTCAATATCATTCTTGACGCTATGTTTATTTTTTAAATAGCTTTAATTAAAATATAAGTGGATAGCTAATGCCTTTACTACCCAAACCCAGTTGCGCAAATATATAGAATATTTAGATTCTTTATATCACTTGTACTAACCGTCTTGAACGTCTCCAACATTGGTACGCACATCCATCTATTAGTCTAATCTATTAATGTCAGACTGGACAATGTTCATTTAACATAAATTCATTCAATAATGCATTTCTTTTTCGTCTATGCTTTACGGTATGACAGGTTTTTCTATTCCTGGTGCGCTTCTCCAAAAAAAATAATCAAATGATATCATTTGTCATACTGCTCAGTACTTGAGCAATAAACTGGAAGTCAGTTACATGAGAGCCTGATTTTCTATATTTCAAGCCCAGATCCTCTAAATTAGCAGTCCTAATCTATGGATCTTAATCTTTCTCCAAATTACTCTGAGTAAAGGCTCTCTCAGCCGTCACAAAAGAAGGAGCAGACCCCGGATTATACCAGTCCTTAAAGCATCCCCTACAGGCTACAAAAAGTACCGCCTTCATATGCCCTCCTCTCTAATTCTGTAATGACTTCAAATGAAGCTGTTCCACTGATATGCCACACGCCAATAAAAACTATCAACTCAATTTAGGCCATCTCGATTGAATCCACGGCTCTCAACGCATTACCCACATTTGTCTTCTTGTTGATCTCTTGCTAGGAGTTTGATATCTGCATCTTTCCAAACAAAACTCCTTGAACCCTGATTGTCTAGCCCTGACTTAGAAACTCTCCCTACAAATCAGCAATTCATCCTTCTCTCCAGAAATAGTATAATCCGAATGGGACAAATATCACCTATTCTCTAGTTTAAAATGCCAATGACAAAGTCTAACCATAGAAATGTAACACTTTATCAATCACAACGAGCCTAAAAGAGGAAATCTTTCCCTCTTCACTCTACTTTGCAATTTATTTAATTCAAAATTTTATAGATTTCTAATTCAGGGTAAGCAACGCAAGAAGTAATGCTGGTCTCGCTCAATCATCACACTCTTTCACTTGCGCACATTTCAGCTAGAGATCCAACAACAACGTGTGAGGTGCCAAAAACAGGAATAAGCTGCAAATATACCAATAGTTCCCTAGAGGCCAAAAGAAAAAAAATCAAAAGCAAAGTTGGAGCAATATTGACAGTATCAGATAATTAAGCTTTTAACATTGGAGAGTCAAAGGCTTATACTACGCATAAGGATAATGATATCGTCATTTTAGAAAAAAGAATGGGTATAATAGTGATGTCGCAGCAAAAGTGTCAATGTCAGCCTTGCCAACCATATCTGGAACTATTGTGTTCATCTTCTTTTCTCAATGAAAGTGATGTCTAGCCTGTGGAAACCAGAGGAGTGAGCAATTACTGAAATTGAGATCTGCTTACAGGGCTTTTTCTATATGATACATGACAATATCAAGCAAGGAAATAACGCTATTCCTTATTTACAATTATAAGAAAAGCACACCAGATTCCGTAATTCCACTGTAGACATGTACGAAAAAAATATTCAAATGTATGTTTTTGACTTCAAATCAAAGGATGCTCAAATGAACATTTCATTGAAGATATAGATGAAAACATTTGATGAACACATAGTTTGCCTTATTTTTTGATACGCCATGACGACAACAATGAGTAAGAGAGTGATCCTCATGAATGAAGTATTAGACTGTTCTGCTTGAGCGCAATGTCGTTTATCATGTGCCAGAAAATCAGTGGTTGGAACAGATTCACGGAAAATACTTGCAATTAAATTAATGCTATGGTGTGGAAAATTCTTGACGCTAGTACTTGTTTTCGGCGAACTCGCTCACAAATTCTACATTAGAATATCAACGCTAAACATCAAGCCACAGAAAAGGTGTCTGAGGCATTGCTTTACTTGAGAGTAAATAGAGAGATATGTGATTTAATTACGGTTACAAACGTGATGTAAAGCAATGAAACAATACTCAAAGATTTAAATATATATAGTTAAGTTTGTATTTTTCAAGATTAATACTTCAATTTTCATTCGTTTATTTTTATGATTTCGAAATGCGAAGTTGCTTATAATATATTGCTTACCACATCGGCAGGAATTTATGTATTCAAATCCTTCGTTGGAACGAAGATAGAATAAAGAAACTTAGTCACGCTTCCAAGAAAGAAATGATACAGATTTTGACGATGCTCCGCCTGAAGTAAATAAGTCTAGAGACAATTTATCTGATGAGCCATAACTGTGTCTTCCAGCTAGGATAGTACCCTATGAATTCTTAGACATATGAGAATTAGATGATATGTCGCAATAAGATCTCTTTCAAAATCCAAATTAATTCCACTAATTTTGAACTTCAAGGCCATTCCCAATCTTGTCTATTCCAAAAAAGGTTTCAATATCTACATCACCAAAAAGCGATTCATATTCACGAATATCTGTTACACAAACAGTTGGGACTTCGCTAGCCCATGAAGTAAAATCCTTTTTTTCCTCGTTTAATGCAATTCCACTTCCTTCAGAGAGATTTGGATTTATCTTTTTCTTCAAAGACATGGTGGATGGCTTCATTTTGTCGTGGTTCACACTAGATATGTGCCTTACTTTTTCTAACCATGACGACATTTTGAATTCATCTGCATCACTTGGTCTTAGATGCAAGAGTTCTAGCCAGTCACGTTCTTTCTCATCCAGAGGCTTCTCTTCTTTCCGCTTCCAACTTTCGAAGCTTACAACACGACGATGAGGATATTTTGGAACTACGGAGGTATCGCAAGGAATACAATTTTTCTCCCTTAACAACGACTCACAAACTTCGTCAACTTCTTCCTTCAATTCTTTACTAGTTTGAAACATTCCGTGACCATGACGGAGGAGAAAATTCCGCTTCGCCACTGGCATATTACAGACTTGAAGCGAATTTCGAGTGAAAAGAGAAAGATTGCCGAATGATGAGGCTAAATATTGTTATCATCGCATCTTTCATTACTTAGACATACCTTGACAGTATCTAAATTTCCTTCCAGACTCTTTGCATTCTTCTTGTGAACAAGTTAAGAGCATCCCGTGAGGTGCGTTGGGTGGAATTTCAAAGTAAGCTGTGTCTGAATTGTGTTGTCGTGATAAACCGCGGGCTTTGCAAACCACACGTCGAATACAATTTCTCTTTACGGGTTTGCACAACGCAGTTGGAACGACGGATATTGGTCGCTTTTTCTCCCCAACAGTTGTGTTCGAGTCAATAGAGACTGAAGAAATGCTTCTTTCAATACTATTCTCATTCTCTTCGTTAAACCCCGAAATCTTTGCTGTATTTGAAGACATCGATCCTGACAACATAGTTCTCAGTCAACAATAAAGATTTTTGAGGACAACGAAATCGAGAATTGGGTTATAAAGCTCCTCTCTTCTACATGCGTTACTTATAAGTACGCAAATAGAACTCTTTAACGCACGTACGCAGGTGTCAAAGTATTGTCCTTAAGTAGATACTATGTATAAATAAACGAACACCTCAGCTTTCAGAACGTCGTCACTAAACACCTCAGAGAAATTGAAAATGTACTAGTACTAGTCGACAAAGACAATAACAGTAATACACATGATTCCACCGAAGAAAATAGATGAGGAACGACCAAAACACAAATGGTTTTTCCAGCCTAAAGCGAGAACAAAATCGATTCTCTTTCGAGAACAGTGGCCTTTGTTCTTAAAAACAATTGAAGGATTTCATTGCACCTACGCCATTTAAAATTTGATGGTGTTGGCTTCAAGACGCCTCGCACAGTAATCGTATTACATATAGGATATATAGGATATATAGCATATGGAAATTGATCACAGAAGGAGATGATGAATTGTAATCGAATAGAAACTTATGCTAGAACCTCTGCGATATTGCATATACATGGATTCAAATGCGTATCTGTAACTTGTTCTTTTTTAGATGAAAACATGTATATTTTTTATTCATATTTTTCTGAAGAATTGTCTATTCCCATTGAATATAGCTGTTCTACCTAAGTTTTTCTTTTAGGAGATATACAGACACAAGCCCCAACTGCATGGAGAATGAATAATTTCTACTTACCAAGTTTCTATAAAGTATCATTCTAAGTTAAAGAATTGTACAATCGATAAGATAATGAATCACTTAGCTCTAGATCAAATTAATTGGAAGCTTATAGCAAAATAGGGTTTGCGTGATTCAAGAATAGTGGTAATGGGGGCAGCATTGCCGTGTATGCCCATGGATACAAATTGCTTGTATACGTGAGAAATGAGCAAAGCAGTTTTTGATCACCATTATTGGATTCTTTATGGTATCTTGATTATTCTGTCCCTTGGTACAAGCATTTAATAATTTGGGATGTTTTTAACATTGAGCAATGCAGTATGGGACTGAATAGTATGCAAGCGATAATTTCAATAATCTTTTGTTCCTTAGTTCTGCTTATGAAAATTTTATTGTATCATTTTTCGTATGCTTGTGCTTTCAAGTATACTTGAATTAAATGGCTGAGTCGATGGAAATATATGCCTTTTTAGCATATTCGGTGAGAGAGATACTTTCACCTTTCAAGAATGTGTGTTAACTCAAAGTAGAAGCATATGAAATCGTTAAAGGCAATAATGAGATCATAGTAATGCGTCAGTGCACAGATTTCTGACATGGATATCTGCTCCTTTTCATGTCACCAAGCCATTTTGCTATTCTTCAATGCTGCTAATCGGTAAAGTGCGCACTCTCAATTGTGAACATGATTTCAACTAAATACTTTGCTAGCTGGTTGTAAGCACAAATATAAATCTTGCAAACTGACAGGCCATTATTTTTTCATTTCTGAATTCATTGGTTTCACTATCTTAGCATAAATTAATGCTACTGAGTGGGCGATGTAGCTTGAGTTTCGGAATCTTCCAACTCTTGAAGCATAGTGGGGTCTGGTTCCTCACCCAGGATTTCGGAGCAAAAGAAGATGATTTGTCGACGCCCCACTTCCAAAGCAGCCCTAGGCCCCATCGCGAAATATGTGATGTCTTCGCTGCCTGAGGTATTCTCGGCCTTTAATTGCAACAAATAGTCCATTCCAAGAAACTTTTCTATCAAAAAATCAATATTGGGAGTGATTCCTTCAATGACAGTATTCTTTTGTTGAGAAAGGAGAGACTTTCGGTTTGATACAGACGGGGGATCTTGCGGTAAGCTCTCGTCCAGAGTGTTGAGGAGTCGATATAAATCGGTATCTGAAATCCATCGCATCGCTGCTGGGTATCCTGGGTGTGGGTTACCCTTACAAAAGCAAAGACTTAATATCACCATTAACACCCCTTTTTCAATTGAAGAACCACTGTGGACGGAATGAATAGCTCTACTGTGCTGTCCATCTTCACCCTCTGGTATACAGTTGATACAGTAGTAACGATCCTCGTATTTTTTGGGTAATACCATGTACTGGGGTGGCTTAACGAGATCTAAGCCAAAAACAGAATTAAGGTTAGTTTTAACTTGTTCCCATACAGCTGAATTGATTCGAGGAGGGACACCTGCAATTTTCATGCACTTGAGACGGTCGATAGGTTCTCCGGCTAAAGCACGAAAAAGGACAAGGCGGGATAAATCCATAGAGATCTTCTGACGCTGTTCCGCTGTCACTTTATCCATCCAATTGTGTCTCTCTGAGTCTTTAGTCAGAGGAAAAGACTGGGATTTCTCAATTTCATAATTCGGCGGTTGTGACAATGACCAAGGCGGATTCGTTTCTTCCTGATTTTCTAGGTCAGTTTTCACTCCACCGATTGCATCAATCTCTTCAGCACTCAATTCATCGCTGTTATCCAGCACAGAATTATCCGTACTGTCGTGATCAACGGCTCGACTTGCTCGTCGAGGTTGTGGTCGAGGTCGAGGTCGGGTACGAACCATTTTTTCAAACTTGTTTGGGAGGGAAATGAGAATTAGAGATCGGACCTGTAGGGAAGGGAATCAGGAGTTTTCACTTTCTGTTTCACAATAAAATTTCAAAAAAGAAGCCTTGTCATTATCCTGCTACATGTGAAAAAAGCCAAGACTTTGATAGACAAAACTAGTAAAAGCTTACAAATAGCCATTGTTTGGAAAATAAGAGTTTTGGCAAAGCTCTTATTCCGTAATCAGTTAATTCCTTTCCATGTGAATGCATTGTTGCGTACTCTAATTGGACTATCTAATCAGCTCTAGTTGTGAGCCAGTGCAATACTTTAAAGCCAAATTGAACTCAATCCCTCCTCTGCTATAACGTATTTCATTCTCCATGAACATGAAAGACGTTTGAAAAACCTCTGTGGGATTAATAAAGGAATTTTGAATTTCTTGTGCCCGTTTTACATTAATTTACTGGATTATGTACTGAATAGGATTCTTTTCTTGTTTTTCTTTCCTAGACCATATTGCAACGCATTTTACTCTTTCGACTCACTGCGAATTGTTTTTCTGTACATCGCAACTTAACTTGCTGAGGGCGAATCAACTTGCTAAGCTTTCAAGAGGAAACGTTGCGCCATGGACGTAAATGCTGGATCACATAACACTTTATCAATGGATGAAAGAGTGCAACTTTTTCGGGATGACAACGGTCTAAGTTACGGTACGAACAACCGAATACAGCAACCGATTTCTCAAGACGAGGATGAAACTAGAAATATTGGGGGAATAGCAGAGCAAGTGAATCATCGTGATATTTTGATTGAGCAGCTGACAGGGCGGCTTCGATGTCTTTTCTCTGCAATTACATGGCCCATTGTCCCAGTAGGGGCGCTCGTGACATTGTGTTTGATCTGGGTGGTTTACTCGGCTTTTGTACAAGATATTCTGGCATCTTGTTCGCAGCCACTGCATGCTTATGCGTTTTTATCAGTGTGCTTTTTACTTTACGCTCCCTATCATTCACAAGTTAGGACTTTTCTTTTTCGATATTCAAGGGAACGCGATGGTCCCATTCGCCCTACCCGAGTCCGCTTGTATGATCAACTATTTCATACTCTATGTATTCTTTATGTCTACGGAGGCGTTACACTCATGCAAACATGCAAACAAGACATCGGTAATCAAATAATTAATTCAGACTCGTCTAAAAAGTCGTTGAATTCGTGTAACCTCACTTGCCCTCACTTGAGTATGGCGCTCGAGTTTTATGTGATTATGCTGGAAATATTCACGCTTTCCCTTGTATTACCTCTTCTGTTCCTCCCATGTGTATATCTATGGATTTTGCGACGTGCTTCCACAGAAGGGGTTCCTTTTTGGCAGGATGATGATAGTGACGACTATCACAATGAGCAGTCACCAATTACACCACAAGAGCTCATCAATTCCTTGGAGCCTGTTAAGTTTGTAAAACGGGGTGATCAAGTTAAACTTTTGAATTCATCAAATTTGATTCTTTTGGAATCGTCTCAGTTTGTCAAGGAGTGTTGCATTTGCATGTGTGAATTCAAATTAGAAGATGATGAATTGGTATCAATACCTCAAATTTTGGATCCAGATGCCATAATTCGGACAAAATGTGGTCATATATTTCACGCAAAGTGCCTGGGTGGTTGGATTGGTGGTAGGTGGGACCAACGGGATGCTCCTCGACGGAGAACCAGACGAACTTGTTGTCCATTGTGTCGTGAAGATTTGAAACCGTCTGAAAACTCGAGAAGCCCTAGTTCGTCACTCGACAACCACGTGCAGAATTCAGACCAACTTAGTGACATAGAATCTCCAGCAGCAGAACCTTCATAGCCTATGTTGTAAGATATTATGAGTTACAATTGTCATTGTGGCGACAAACAATCACTTAATAAAATGTTACATAATACGTATTCATGTTATTCTAAGATACATTTCTCAATTAAGCGTCACAAGTTATATTAGAGGAAGGGGAGCAACGTTTTCTTTCCAAAAGACAGTATGCATCACCTCGAAGTACAACAATATTATAATATAAATCGGCTATTCTCTTACAAGACTTTTGTCCATTGCATTTATCATACATACTTTTCTTGAAATCGCTGTTGCATTGTGAACGTGGTCTCCTGCAATTGCTGTAGCATACATCATGCTTATTGCAAATCGACTCAAAGCCACTTATCGTGTCAGCAATGTCATTCAACCAATCAGGTCCCAATCCACAGCCATTCCAGGATACGTCACCGCAAAAGTCAGTGTTTGATGCAACTTTAATGACTCCGAAATCGGCGACTACGGATTGATCATGATTTCTTTTTGTGGATGTCTTTTTTGGCTCCATACAATCCGATGAAACTTCGCAGAAGATATCTGAATTTGGTTGAAACCCCAAATCCCAGCTATTCATAGAGTCCCACCATTTGGATGGCTTCGTTTTATACTCTAATGTGACACACCCATCCGATTTGGTTTTTCCTCCAGCCATATAATCATCCGATCCAAAATCATCATCCCAGCACTCGATATCTGCAGATACCATAGGCTTTCCCTCAAAAGTGACACATACTTTGATACTACCTGCATTTGTGAATGTAACTGCATGAGAGAGCAGAATAATAATAGCAACGAATACTGTTTGAGCCATAATTTAGTTAGTTGAAGTGAGAATTGAGAGTTAAAACTGTGCTGAACAATTTATATAACCTGTACTGTGTCAAGTTTAGACGTGTGAATGATTTTGGAAAATTAAGGGGTTCAAATACGTGAATCCAATCTCATTCACAAGATAGCGTACTCTTTTTGAACATGCTGTTGTGTTTTTAATTGCCCGTTTTGAAACAAGAATAGATCACATCAAGAACTGTTGTCGGTTACCACCTTGAACCAAAAAGTCAAAATATCAAAAATTGTGAAGGTATGGTGCGTTATATTGAAACGCCAATGTAACGGCGGGAATCCTCATGAATTCTTTTGTAGAGAACCCGGAATTTGGAATATCTTGCAGTGGATCTCGTCCAATCTGCTTGAACATGAAAGTCTAGAGTTATCTTTTTGTTGCGTTGTGACCATTCTTGAGATTGAAAGGAATATGACTAAATTCATATTGATATTTTCGTTTCTATTGGGGAGACATACATCCGCTGGCTTCCATACTCTACCAGTTTTCAGATCGGTAGCGCCAAGTTCTTTGTCATTGTCGTCGCTATGTTGGTCTGCGGCTTCTCATGACATTGAGACCGATAACCAAAGACTTACTATAAAATCGGAGCTTCTGGATCTTTTAAAATCAACTCCAAGTAATGCTCCTACATCAAGGAAACTTACCAAGGAGATTTTGGACAAAGTTGATGAACTAGAGAGAAATTGTCCTACCCAGGACGAGGACGTCATTCAAAGTCTGGCTGGGAATTGGGAGCTTCTTTGGACAGCGCAGGATCGACAAAGTAATGAATGGAGAAGAAATCCTCTTCGAGCCATGATCAAGTAAGTAATTCGATGAAACGATTAGTGTAAACGATTTTGCTTGAAATACTTACCTATTTATATTTCGTTTCGTTTTGAATCGAATGAAAGCCCAATTGAGAATCAAGCGTACAGTAATAATCCTAACGGGCAAGGTCGATCAGATCCTTTCCTACCCCGGTCGATACAAGATCGACTAGAGCGAATTGGATTCCAACAAGGGTCAGCTCGTAGCAATCAAATAATCGACCTGAAGAACGAACGGGTCCGCAACGTTGTGACATTTCAATTCCCTGGACGTCAGAAGCGACAGGCTACATTGCTAGTGGATATCAAACTTAAGCCAAATCCAGATAATTTTAGACGCATCGATGTGAAATTTCATTCGGTTCGTCTTGTCGTACCCAAGAGTCGAGTGAGTGCTACCTTCCCCCTTGGACTGCTAGGACCAAAAGGTTGGTTGAGGACCGATTACATTGATGACACCATCCGCATAACTCGCGGTCATAAGGGATCCGTGTTTGTTCTATCTCGTACAGTTTCTCAGTCCGAATAATTGAACCATCGTTGTTTTCGTGCGATCGAACAATTTTAAGCTCGCAATGGAACACATGTGGCGTCCACCAATCTTGGATGGAAAACAACATTCAGGCATCGAATGCCAAATTAATTGTCCCAGAACCTTAGAAGTAATGCACCGAAAGGTAAACAGCAAAGAATGAGCTAACTTCTAATCTTTCTGAATGCTTATGAGTTACAGAAAAACTTTCTGCACGTTGTGACATATCTTATGATAAAAGCTTTTCATCTAGATAGTACTTTTGAAGTCTCCTAACTCCACCCCAAGGCTCCCAATCATAGGATCTGACATTTAGGTTTTGTCCGATCCGCAGTAGCCAGTCCGGGATAGATTCATGGCTGTTTTCCAATAGTTGCTTCAAGATTTGCATTTCGTAGTCCACAATCAGCATGGCTAGGTCGACATGACCCTCCATTCCTGCAAGGTCGGATGGACAACATCCATCTGAATCTGGTCCTAACCAGGCAAAGGTGATGGATTTAGTATGCCGAAAGAGCCAATGAACCATATCAGCTTTGCCTCGTTGCGCTGCCTTATGAAGCGTACCATGTCCATTGGAATTTATCAAATCCATTCGACAACCCATACTATCAAGCCACTTCATACTATGGAGATCATTTTGTTGGCCCTGTGCACACCAAAGTACAGCATTACAGCCAAAGGAATTCATTTTGTGAATGTCACAACCACATTTCTGAAGATACATCATAACGTCCAAATGCCCTTGCCAGCAGGCCCAACAGAAAGCGGACGTACCATCCAAAGTAGTGGAATCCATTTGAACGTTACAATTTTCTACCAAGTATTTCACAACGTCCAAGTGACCATTTCGGGCGGCCCAATGCAATGGTGTTCTACCCGAAAATGATCTCTTTCCCCGTTGGCCAACATTTGGGTCACACTTGCAAACCTCGACGAGATAGTGGACAACATTAAGATGACCAAACCCTGAAGCCCAATGCAATGGAAACGACCCCTTCGAATCCTGTCTATGAGCAGTTTTAATATCATTGGATAGTAAGGTTTGAATTTCCTCGAGGCAACCTCGACGAGCCATCTCAAATATGTCCATAGTTTCTTGAGGCTTTTGAAGTGGTTCAACCAATGGCAATGAAGAGCAATGCTTATTCTGAGCTGTTGTATTTTCTTCTGGCATGTACCGGATAAGAGCAAGAATCGTTCGTTCCTTGGATGCTTGCTCAGACGCTTGACTATGTTCCCTTCCATGGACACGTTGTTGGTGCCACCATAAACCCTTTTCACCTTTACACCACTTGACACATATTGGACATGGTAATAAATTCATAGATCGAAGGTTTTGAGAGCGTTCTTCAGTCACTAAGCATAGGATTCCTGAGCTGTCCGAACGTACATCCCAGGATTGACTTAATATCTCAGCAAACAAATTAGCAAGTTCATAGGGTGATGAAACGGTTCGAACAAGTCCATAGTCCGAAGTGATTTCAATTGATGAGGAACCAGACGCATGCTTCGTTTGAGTCCTCGTCTTATGAAATAAACTCAGTGCAATTCGGATTTCCACATCATGAGGTTTCCCGGAAACATTATCTCCATTCTTATCTTTGTTGGGAAAAGAAATAGTAGGCGGCACTAAGGTAAGCAACTCAGCTGAGGATTGAGAACCTCCACACAGTTGGATTGCTGCATCCAGAACTTCGGTACAAATTCGCCCTCGCAATGCTCGGTTTCGTAAATCAACATTTGTCATTATCCAATACGACCATGTTTGTGATTGTCAAAGTTATGAAAGCAAATTTCTGGAATTTTGCCAAAACTCAACCGACTTAACCTCAATTCCACCACGTGGACCAATGACGGACGTTCCAAACAGATGCACTAAGAATGTCTCAAATCTTGAGTTTATATGGATTATTGAAATATAGTTTTAAATCTACAAAGATAGTTAAGTTTTGCATTTTGCTAGAATGTTTTTCATGAACTCAAAATATGCAAGTCAACAATGTATTTATCTAATTCTAGAAGCTGATTGCCTTTAAGTCGGGAACAAAATTTATCTTAGTATCACTTGAACCTATGACAAAATATACCTTATCTAACCCCTCTCCATGTCTGTATGATTCAATGATAGTTATTCAAAAGCACCCGTGTTTGAATGTTGACATCAGGAAAGTAGAAAAGCAAAACTTGATCACTGCCTATGCTTTGTTGCTACGGTGAAAAAGCTGTGTTGTTACTTCTTCTCCTGTTTTCTCCATAATATCAAAATAACTGGGATAGTCAAAGCCTTTGTTAAAAGTCAAAGCCTTTATTGCCACATTTACAAGTGAAGTCACTACTGCCCCATGATGATTTCTTCGTTGAAATATGATAATCCCGATCAAAGTTTCAAATTGATTACTTATTTTTCCAATTTCAATTAAAAAAATCAATTCTGGGTTAACACATAATTACCTCACGACTCTCCGTTTCTACAACATTTTTCGCAACCCTTGCTTTCCATCACCATAAAAAGCTTTCTTCATCATCTTAGGCACTTCTTCAAAATCTTGCTTCATCACTCTCTACGTGTAGGCAAGCTTGCTACCTGACTTTTGTTTGGACTCCTTGACTCATATAAACTGTGTCTTCCCATCAATCAAGCCTTTAAAAAAGTCAGTGATTCTTTTAGTTCTTTAGGATGAGATTAATCCCTATTGAACATACTGAGTTTGATAGCAATTCTTTCTCATTTGCTATTCCTTTAGTTGGTGTTTATTTAAGACAGACTTCCTTACTATCTTCAGGCGTATTGGAACGTTTCACGGAACTGGAGAGTGACAGAATCAAATCCTCAGTATATAGAGCACTATGTTGGGCATGTCAAAAATTATAAGAAAATCCGAAACCTCCACATGCAGTCTTGAACCAAGACAATACAATACTAAATGCAGAGAAACGTTTGAAACTTTATAGATAGGAATATGATATTTTCCGCAAGCTTAAACCATCTGCCGTTACATTCAACATAGCCTTTCATTGTCTCATAGTTTGAATGAGGTATTGAATAAGTCATGCTTCCAGAACTCTGAAATAGGTGATTCTGAGAGATGCACATTAATTTTCATCTGCTACGTTTTCTAAAATTTTATGTACCGACGAGATACTTTATATGGATGACTCAGATTTAGATTTAGACTTGTGTATTTTTCTTACTTTCACAACGAGAAAACGAGAAAAAATGTTCCGAGGACAAATGAATCGGTTCATCGCTTTAGGCTTACGTGGAAGAACGTTTCAACCGTCATGGCGGACTACCAATGCGTTAACCTTTGTTACAACTGTGTCAATTGGTGTTGGTTCTTATCATGCGACTCATCGAACAAGTTCTAGCCTTGATGGAGTCCTTCAATTTGACAAGTCGCCAGGTTTAATTTTACCAACTTTAGAAGCAAGCGTGAGGGCGTTACGCTTGGTTTCGACTGCGATACAAATAATTTTAGATTATGAAATTGAAAAATGGAATGTTATACCTTCATGGAATTTCATGAAACCCCGTCATCCCGAACGCTTGAAATGGGAACGAGAGGTTGCGAAACTTCGAAAAGAACTTGAGGAAGCTCAAATTGCCTACACTTCTCCCAAATCAAATGATTTGATTGAGAATTCAGGATTGTCGAGAGAGGATTATGTAAGGGGTCAAAAAGAAGCAGTGCATCTAGCTGCAGAGCAATTGGCAAAGGCAGAGGCTGAGTTGGATTTGTTAGGAAACCATGATAGCATCCATCAGAGGGCAGCGCAACGTCTTCTAAAGCTATGCAGAACGAATGGTGGTGTATACATTAAAATTGGACAGCATTTAGCCAATCTGGACTACTTGATTCCATCGGAATACATTCAAGTCTTATCATCGTTGTATAATGGTGCTCCGCAATCCTGTAAGTTGAATCATGAAATCTATTAATGTACAAGGTAAACGTGGATTACTCTTACCCCAAAATAATATGAATTGAAAAACGTGTATCTGCATTCTTTGTCGTTAGCTTATGATGACGTTTGTCGTGTCATCGAAGAAGATCTCGGTAGGCACCCCAACGAGCTATTTGATTCCTTCGATCGTGAACCGATTGCATCAGCCTCTTTGGCGCAGGTACATATTGCTTACGAAAAGGAGACAGGGAAGAAGCTTGCCATCAAATGTCAACACCGAGGTTTGCGTGAGACTTCCTCTGGAGATCTATTCGCTGTTTCTGTGGTTGTCAAAACATTGCAAAGTCTTTTCGAGGACTTCACATGGGGTTGGATTGCGGATGAAATTGCACCACAATTACCGAAAGAACTAGACTTTCTAAATGAGGGTAAGAATGCCGAACGAGCTGGAAAGTTCCTTGAGCAATCAGGATTAAACTGTGTCGTTCCGAAGATTCTGTGGAGTTATTCATCAAGTCGCGTATTGTGCATGGAATTTGAAGAGGGCTTTCCAGCGACTGACCTTGCCGCCATATCAAAAGCTGGCCTTTCTAAGCGGGATGTTGCCTCGCTGATATCTTCAGTGTTTAGTTCTCAAGTATTTGTTGCCGATTCACCAGTCCATGTTGATCCACATCCTGCTAACGTGCTCATTCGTGAGATAAATGGGAAGCCTCAGATGGTTCTAATTGATCATGGTTTGTATAAGGATATCGATAATAATTTTCGAGCTCGCTACGCGAATCTCTGGCAATCTCTCATGTTAGCAGACCTCCAAGGTATTAAAACAGCTTGCAAAGATTTAGGAGTTGAGGAGATGTATACCCTCCTTGCTGCCATGCTTACCTCACGTCCTTACGATGAAATCATGGAACGAGCAAAAACCGGATCACTTTCATCCAAAGTTCGAGATGCTAAATCAGACAAGGCTATGATTACAGGATATGCTCAACATTTTTTCAAGGATATCATTGCAATTCTAGGCACATTGCCGAGACAGATGCTACTGTTGCTTAAGATGAATGATTGTCTTCGACACATCGATCATGTGCTGGGTTCTCCAACGAACACCTTGATCATTACTGGTAAGTATGCGTCCCGAGCTGTATACTTGAACAAAATATCACAGCCGGGTTGCGATTGGAGGGACTGGATTTCAGCTTTCATGCAATATTATTCAATTTTATTCCGTATAGAAGTACACAATTGGATGCAATGGTGGAACGAGAGAAAATTACTCAAACCTCAATTCTTGTAAATCGTTAATACCAAATAAGTTGTTATCCTTGTAGTTACAGCTATTTTTGATGCTTACGCTGTGCTTTGAGTATGGCGTAACGCTCTTGAACCATCTCTCTCATGCGCTCCATGGCCCGTTGTTCTGCATGTTGCTTCGATGCAGTCAGTAGCGTGGAATCTGAAGAGGGGTTATGCGATCCTTTTGTCTTAGATACAGCCCCACGTGGTAATACAGAAAAAGTAGGTGGTCGTTCAGCCTGGTCATTCCATGGTATTTCTCTCCGGAGAGATTCTGTAGAATCGAATTCTGGAGCTTGTGGTTGTTGTTTCCTTCTCTTCTTTTCCTTTCTCTCTTTCAAATACTCTTTCTTTCGCTTCTTGGATTCGGTATTATCTGTTTGAAGAACCTTTTCCTTTCGAAGAGCACGTTGAACTTCCAGTTTCATTCGTTTTGAAAAGGCTCTCTTGCTCTCTCCTTCTTTTCGACCCTCCACGAGGCTGTCTGACTTTTTCAATACATTAGAGGACGGTTGCGAAACATCCAGTTTCAAAAATCGACTAGCCCTCAGTTCTTGGTCAAGAGATAGAGCTTCTTTTGGACCGGATGCTACATGAGTATGGCTTAGATCAGGAAATGAAAATGCTTCTGACTTTTGTTCGGATGGATCCAAGGTGTTCAAGACATTGACGGGTGGTGCTTGCTTTTGAATACTATGAACCATATCTTCCATGATGAATTCATCTTTTTGATCTGAGGGTGGAAGATTAAAGTAATCATCGAGGTTGTCATCATCATCTTGGCGGCGTAGTTTTTTACGTTGTTGTTTGGAATGACGTAACTTTTCAGATGTTTTGCTGCGCTTTTTTTGACGTTGTCCATTATCTCCCTCACCCCACATGAAGGACATCATGCCCATACCATTTCTGGCAAAAGGATCACATGATTTAATCTTCTTGTAACGTGCGACACGTCCCATGATCGAAATACAAAACAATTAACGAGTTTCAAATTAATTATTAGGTGGTAAGGAATGGTGGAGAAAAATTAGGGTTATGGGCGTCAAATAATCGGATAAAATTCTAGAATTAGAACTACGTCGCAAGGAAGTATGCAAAACGCTTTGAACTACCAACAACATGACTACAATAGTTTTCGCTTTTACATTAAAATTAATGGCTAATCATAACTCGTGTTAATTGATGAAAATCGAAAGGTTAATGCTTTTGCTGAATAATTTGTATCTTCAACATGGATTACTGAATTTCACATGACATCCAAAGACAAAAGGTGTCATTTATCGAAAAGCGAACATCATCAAAGAGAAAAGCGAACTGCTGTGGGGAAAGCCAACATTGATTAACTGTATCGTGAAGTATTAAAAGTTCTTGAAGAGCTGTTGTTACTACTAAAGCTTTATCAAATTATTTCACAACTTAGGTTATAGAGATAGGTCAGAGATTGAGACCTAGCATTGGAATGAATCTTTTTTTCAAAATTATTACTCATTTAAAAAGATTTTCCTTAGATTGCACTATGCTCTTGCGTCCTTCAATGTATTGTTGAGCAATTTCAGATAAGCATAATGTCATTTGATTTACTGAAAGAGTTTTGCTGACTCGTTTGATTTTCCGAATTTAAAAAGGTTTAGGGCTTGTCGCTTAGCTTCACTCTTCAATATGATTGGATTTGCTACTCTCCAAATTTCTATACTTGGATCCAAAGCTGTGTTACATGTAATGAAGAATAGGGAATAAACGTGAGAGCTCTTCCTAGAAAATAAAAAGGATTTGTAAACATTTCTCCTTACATAAAACAATGCCTTCTTGTACTTTAATTGCCAAGGCAGCAGACACAAAGGCTTGGTTCATCAATACGTGGTGTGTCGCTGCGGCTTCGCAAATCTGGGAAATGTAGGATCCTAAGTGCTCCATCAAATAGTTTCCACTTCGAGCCTTAATCGAGAGTTCTTCCATCTTGTCCATAAATAGTTCTTCTTCGAGGGCATGTCCCTCCCTTAGATTCGAATTATCTATCAATAGACGTCCAGCACTCCGACCATCGTAGCGAATAAACGAGGTCAACACGTTAACGATTAGTTGATGGTCTGAATCTTTGTATTCATTCACAATTCCTGCGTCCAGCAGAGCCAATTTGTAATCTTTTGTTACGAGGACATTTCCAGGGTGCAAATCACCGTGGCAGTGATTCAATAAAAAGATCATTTTACAAACAGTCCTGATTCCGTGGATACAAAGTTGTCGAAGCACTGACGACTTTTCACTATTTTCCTTTGCAAATTCAAGAATTGGTTGACCCTCGATGAAAGTTTCCACTAGGACGTTGCGGCTCGGAGGGAACTCAGAAACGACGACTGGGAAAATAATTGTATCCACGTCATCTTCAAACTCTTTATTAAAACGCTGCAGGTTCCGCGCTTCGTGTCTAAGGTCCAATTGTGAAATGAGCATGCGACCAAATTCTTCCACTGCCCCCTTTGGATTTAGCCATGAAAGTGGCTCAAAAAGTTTCGGCAAAATTTTGGCCATGAGTCGGAGTAAGTCTAGATCTGCTTCCAAATCTTCGATTATGCTAGGATGTAGCACCTTAATTGCTACAGTTTTCTCATTTTTATTGTCCTTGCCAGAAGATTTGATTTTCACGGATCCTTTGTATACCTGTCCAATACACCCGCTTCCAACGATCTTCTCAATATGTATTCTTTCATGCCAGTCTTCGCCGTAAGCTTCTTTCAATGCTTCTTCGGTGTACTTCCAATCGTGCGGAGTGGTATTAGCCTGTAATTTGGAAAAAATGGAACAGAATTCGTGACCCACAAGGTCAGGTCTGGAACTGAGCCATTGCATCAACTTGATCACCGCTGCACCTGACCATTCCACGTTCCTTACGCAAAAATTCAAATATATCCTCGAAAACCAAGAGAGTTGAACTTCATTTTCTCCTTTAAGAGCAACTTGATGCGCGTCATCCTGAGGTGATTTACTACGAAGTAAAGGGAAGAGAAACACCAATGGTGCTAAAGCAACCGATAGTTTGATGGCTCTAGCAAACATGCGAAGTATCCTCATCACTTTTTCCTTTAGATTAGAAGATTCTTTTACGGTTTTTTTCTTCACAGCAGACACAAGAGTTTGATCAGATGGGAGATGATGGGTGAGCTCACATGAGGTGTATCTAGAATGACTATGTCGAGCGTTATATAAATCGCTTGCTGTCGGAAGGATAACGGCAGCACTAAAAAGTGCGTATTTGAAGCCAGAATGCTTTACACATCTAACCACCAACGAGCTTTTCAGTCGTGTGGCTCTGGAAGAGAAGGTGCCAATGGACCTTAATGGAAGCATGGCTGAGTGTTCAAAACTTCGTTTTTGATTAACACCAAGCACTTTTCTTGGGGTGACGTCACGTAGGAAGATATGAGCGTTCTGAAAAATCTACCCCCCACCGTGAACGGAAACTACCGGTAGTCAAAAACTCCCTCCGCATAATGCAAAGCATTAACGTAGTTATTATCAGTAATATCCCTGATAACAGTATAATCTTTAATTCAGCATATCAACTAGAACTATGCCTGAGGAGAAGTTTTAAATATATTGAAACTCTTTGGTTATATTTGAATTGGCACCCTGATCCCATGCATCCGAAATACTACACATTTTTAACGCACTACAGTGCATTAATATTGCGAAAAGATCTAAAATGGATGAATAGGCAATGGCCTATGAGCCTGGGGTAACATTTAATTCAAATTGTGTAAGGAACATTTTGCAATCATCACAATCAAAGTTAAGATTCAGCACACCCGCACCCTCACGCATGAAAAATAGGGAGCAAATATTGATGGAAGCTTAAGGGAAAATTTTAGCTTTAGGTGAAGAAGGATTTTCTCACAAAGTTATAGCATTGAAGTTTGTCATATGCTGGAGTGCAATCACGAGAATTCTGAAGAATAAACTCATTATAGAACGCGAGCTGACAGAGTTGAGGAACAGATCAATTCAAGATATCATAAATGCCAATGAAACTGCACTGTTCTACAAGACTGTGTATTTGCGAACTTATAAAACTGCAGCCAAAGGCAACACAAATACAAAGAGATCAAAAGAGCGTGTGACGGTTATTACATGTGTTTGAGCAGATGGTCATAGATTCAAACCGCAAATACTCCATACGGCAAAAATTCCCGTTGCTTAAAAAATGTGAATATCAATGAGACTTTTAATTTGATTCGTGATACTTCACAAAAGGGATGGCAAAATGGGGGAACTTGTAAGAGACATCTCTGATTCTTAGGTAACATTGAAAGAAAGGAACATCCCGTTTTGCCTTTGTTTGTGACAATGCCAGTTCTCAGCTGTCAGATGATTCAACAGGCAATTGAGAAAAAAGATGAAAACGTAATCAGCCAATGTTGGGTCAAAAGTGACCTCTTACCTGCACCTCAATAAGCAAAAATAAATAGCAATGTTGATCGAAACACTTCCAATTTATCTTTAGATGAAGACATAGATATTGAACTAAGTTCCATCTTAGAGAGTTTGGACCTTACAAAGCTGATAGAAGGATATATTTCTGCCTAGGGGCTGATTAATATAGATTCAATGAAACCTATTGATGAAACTTATATTGATGACGATGAAATTGTGAGTCAATTACTCAAAGAAGGAAGCGATAAACCCATCAACAACGTGGTATCCAAGAGCAGTCGTCCATTGCTTGCAACTGCTCAAGTTACAATACGCACCCTCCAGGATTATGCTAACCGTGAGGGTAAAGAAAATTTGTTGCACAATATTGAACAATTGAAACAAATTATGCCTTCTGAACCCAAACAAGTTTCTGTAATGAACTTTTTTGCACCGAAGTAAATTCTATAATGAACTTTCTTGCATTGATTTTACATGCTTTTGTGATTTAGTTTTTTCTGCGGTTGAAGATTTATCATCGATACTAAATGTTGCTATTCTCATTTTTTTTAGCCCCAACAGTATGGGACGAAAATCTTGGTCTGGCCTAGAGGTTACTAAATCAATTAATGTTACTATAGTTATGAGGTTACTAAAGTCAGGAAGAACTCTGTATCGTACAATAGTAAGGCAAAGAACTTCGAACAATGCACAAATATTGTTTGGAATATACGTCACTGGTCTGTGTAATAGGCAAAAACAAATAGTGCTATCCTGTGACAGAATGAGGACAAACAACTTTGAAAAGATTGAGCAATGATTTAAATCTAGAGTTGGTATCACAATTAACACTATTCAACAACACCTCCTCCGCACTTATAACGTAAAGTTTAGCTTGAAGTGTACTATTTTTTGTTGAAACTGAGCAGCAATATTCTAGTGAGCTTTCTCTCCATAGCATGAAATGACTAGCAGTATGAACCTTATCACCTTGTCACTAACTTCTCTAGAATTAACTCAATATTTGACATCACTTTAAATGGATTACTCTGCACAGTCCTTCACAAACAGTACAATGAAAATGAATTTCTGCATGACAAAAACAAAGCACAATTGAGTATTTTTCAGCTTACGTGCTGAAAGCTCATCCACTGCTTAATTCCTCAATCTCTTATGAATTCTAAACGTTGATACCCCATGCAATGTCAGCAATCTTAGAACAACAAGAAGACACGAAATCAATCATTGAAGCAGGTCAACCATAGGAAATCTATGTAGATGCAATTCTACTATTATTTCATACTGTGCACTCTTTTGCGTGATAACGATTCATGTATTACCTCGAATTCAAAGGAAAATCTCATGCATCATATGTTAGCCATTTACCTCCTCATCCTTCTCTTCTACACCTATTTTCAGGAATTGCATCTCAATCACGTAGTTATGTTCAAAGTCAAGTCTTTTTCATGGCTAGAAGAAGTAACCTTGATAATTCTTGTTAACGGGGATCTTTATCATGGAGTTGAAAGTTATTGAGGCTCAAGTTGGAAATAATCATCAATTTTGTCAAAATTGTATCACTAATCCAGGTTTTAAATGTTGTAGAAAACTTCAATTTTTGTCAGATCTTATTTTTAGTCAAAGCGTTCATGGGGCATTTATAAAAAATAACAGGCTAGTACAACAATTCGCTTCTGCTATGGAAATGGCAGCAACTTCTCCAAATGTTGTGCATAACATTCATAGTTCCACACTTCAATAAGTACGACACCCAATAGGATGCAATCAATCATCTGTTTCAGACATTGCTGCACTTCTGCTGGATGATAACAGCATCATTCAAAGATGATCTGCAATTCAAAAACGTGGTGGTGGACAATTTAGAATAAATCTACATCATCCTGCTTCTAAGGAGTTGTCATCTTCATTATTCTTCCCGCAGGACTTGATGACATTGGTATAGGGAAACCAAAGATGTATTCATTTCAAAAACCTTTAAGAAAATTGATGCATGTTCATCGATTAAAAAGCGCCTTTGAATTTGAGATAAGGAATCAGGAATAACGGTTAAGGAAAAAATTGCACCTCGGGTAGAATCCTTGGGTAGTTTTGGCGAACAGAGGAAATAGAGGCTAGGAAAAGAGAGACAAGAGCAATCATCGAAGGAAGAGGGATACACCCGCAAGAAGTGCAAAAGAACTTTGTAAAGACTATGAGCAGTAACAACTATGACATAGAGGTGGATACGAAAGCGCAAGAAAAGGCTCTGAATGTTGAACAAGAAGACGCTATTGAGACAAGTCCTCAAGAAAACTTCGAAAGCGCTGGTGCGAATCATGATGATTTCGATGCCAAGGAAATTGGTTTAGACGGTAATAGTGATGTTATGGATGTCCTAGATGACGTGTGTGAACAAACTTTGGAAGAAAATGCCTCAATGGAAAAAACACAAGAATCCGTTGAGAGCTTAATTGGCGATCGTGTTGAAAGCAATGATCAGGAAAAAGAGCAGGAGATGGATTTGAAAGACAAAGAAGAGAATGAAGAGGAAATTGCCGAGGAAACCCTTGAGACTGTAAGAGATGACAATGCTGTAATCGAGTCTGAGGAAAAATTCCAGACTATTACGCATAAAGAGGATGAAAGCCCTTCACATGAGATATCGAATATAACTATCGAAAGTTCAGGTGTCAGTGAAGATGAAGCTGAGACCCAGGAACAGTCACAGGAACAAGATATGAAGGAGGAGGAAGAAGGCGGAAAGGTGTGTGAAGAAGAAGCTCAAGAAGCCATCGATAATATAAGTGGAGATTGCGTTGAGACCGAGGATGAGGAAAAAATTCATGAAAGCATCGATAATTCTAGCGGCGATTGTTTAGAGATCGAAACTCATGAAAAATTGCAGGAGACGGATGTGAGAAACGAGGAAGAGATTGAGGAGGAAAGTCCCCAAGAAGTCCTTGATATCGTTAGCGATAAGAATGCTATTTTGGAGTCTGAAGAAAATTTTCAGACCAAGGAAATATCAAATGAAACCCTAGAGATTTCAAGGGTGAGTGTAGATGTCATAGATTCCCAGGAACAATCAAAAGAACAAAATGTAAAGGAGGAAGAAGGAACAGAAGAAGTATGCGAGGAAACAGCTCAAGAAGCCATCGAAATTTTGAGTGATGATTTTGACGAGACTGAGGGACAGGAAATAGCACGGGAGATGGATTTGAAAGACAAGGAAGAGGCTGAAAAGGAAAGCGCTGAGGAAAATCTTGAGTCTTTAAGTAATAACAATGATGTGATCGAGGCTGAGGAACAATTCCAGGCTACAATTTGTGGAGAGGAAGAAGGTGTTTCTATGGAAACATCGCATGAAATCCTTGAGAGTTCAGGTATCAGTGTAGATGAACTTGAGGCCCAGGAACAACCACTGGAAGAGAATACGAAGGAGGAAGAAGATGAAGGAGAAAAAGTATATGAGGAAACAGAGCATGAAACCATTGATAATGTAATTGATGATTGTGTCAAGGCTGAGGATCAAGATATTGCACAGGAGACGGTCAGGGTAGAAATTGAAGAAGAAAGTCCTGAGGAAACCCTTGAGTCTGCAAGTAATGACAAAGATGTGATTGAGGATGAGGAAAAATTACAGACCACAACTTGTGGAGAGGATGAAGTGGTTTCTAAGGAAATATCGCATGAAATCCTTGAGACTTCAGGTGTCAGAGATGAGGTCATCGAACAATTACATGAACAACATGTGAAGGAAGAGGAAGATGACGGAGAAAAGGTATGTGAGGAAGCCGCTCATGAAACCGTAGATAATATAAGTGACGATTTTGTCGAATCTGAGAGTCAGAAAATATCACAAGAGTTGGATTTGAAAGACACGGAAGAGCCTAAAGAGGAAAATACTGTGGAGACTCTAGAGATTGCAATGGATGACAATGCTGCGATCGAGTCTGAAGAAAAGTTGCAGACGGTAACTTACAAATCACAGGAAATCCTTGAGAGTTCAGTTATCATCGAAGATGGACTTGAGGTCCAGGAACAATCGCAGGAAGAGCATGCGAAGGATGAAGAAGATGAAGGAGAAAAGGTGTGTGACGAAAAAACTCATGAAACCATTGATAATGCAAGCGATGATCTTGTCGAGACCGAAGATCAGGAAATCGCTCAGGAGGAGGATTTGAAAGACAAGGAAGAAATTGAAGAGGAAAGTGCTGGGATTTCTACGGACGACGATGCTGTGATCGAGTCTGAAGAAACGTTGCAGACGGTAACTTGTGAAGTGGATGCAGACGGTTCAAAGGAAATATCGAATGAAACCCTAGACAGTTCAGGTGTCAGTGTCGATGAAATTGAGGCCCAGGAACAACCGCATCATGAACAACAGGAACTTGAGGTGAAGGAAGAAGAAATAGAATGTGAGGAAACAGTGCAAGAAACCGTCAATGGTGTAAGTGGCGATTGTGATGAGACTGAGGATAAGGAAATTGTTCATGAAATCCCTATCGATAATCAAAGTGGCGATTGCGTCGTGACCGAGGATAGGGAAATAGCCCAGGAGGTAGATTTAAAATGCAAGATAGATAGTGTTCAAGAAATTATCGATAATTCAAGCGGCAATTTTGTCCAGAACGAGGATCAAGAAATAGCACAGGAGCTCCGTTTGAATGACACGGAATCAATGGGAGAGGAAAGGGCCCAGGAAGTCGTTGAAGTGATAGGTGAGGATAATGCTGCGATCGAGTCTGAGGAAAAGTTGCAGACCACTACGAATGAAGAGGATGCAGGGGGTGCAAAGGATGTGTCGAATGTGAACCTCAAGAGTTTAGGTGTCATTGTAGATGAAATTGAGACCCAGGAACAGTCACAGGAAAAAGATTTGAAGGAGGAATACGAGAAAACTAGCCAAGAAGCCATCGATAATTTAAGTGGTCATTGTGTTGAGACTGAGGAGAAGGACCAAGTTCAGTCCATGGCTTTACATGAAGTAGAAGAGGTTCTAGGAGAAAAACCACAAGAAGTGCCTACGGATGTCTCCGTTCTTGAAAGTCATTTAGATGTTAAACTACAGGAGCAGACTTTGGACGGTAATCAAGACGCTAGTGAGGGAAAGGCTCCAGATCATTTTGAAACCTTAACTATGGATTCTACTGAGATCTCAGTCCAGGAAGATGCACAGCGCATCGCTTTAGAAGATAGGGATGTAGTTTTAGGTGACACTCACGAGGTGATTGATGCCAATGAAAAGGTTGAGGCTGAAGACGATGAAGATTTTCCAAAGAATAATGCAAAAGAATCCCTAATGGAAATTGATGATTCGATCAACGTTCAAAACCAAGTTGAAGAAGTTGTGTTGAAGGGAATAAATGAATCTGAATTATCTGACCAGAAGAGGTCGCATGAAAGTTTTGAATCAAAAGGTGAGGGAGAAAGATTCGAAGAATCAGGTAACCATGGAACCGAGTATGACGAAATAGATGCAACACTTGACCCTTTAGAAAATTCTGATTCCCGGCAAGTAGAGCAGAAAGGAAATCTAAGTATGGATAACCTTCCATCAAAAATGATTCTCTCTGCTGAGTCGTGCCAGGATTTAACAATTGAGACCAAAAATTTAATTGACCAAGTCGATAATGAGTCCCCATTCCATATTAAGAAATCAGATGTTGAAGCATCACCTGATGACAAAATGGATAGACTTTCATCATCAAGAGAAACAGAAAGTTCATCATTTCAGATTGAAAATAATGTAACGAAGAAATTTCCCCTTGAGGTAACTACTCCAAAGTCAATAGTCATGCCTGAGAAATTTCATTCCGACAAAAAAGAGTCTGGAGTAACTGATAGCGCTCGGAAACGACAGGAACTACAAAAACTAAACGCGATTGAGCTTGAAGCGCACAAAAGAGAGCAAGAGCTTCAAATGAAGCAAGAAGAGGAAGCACGGAAAAAAGAAGCAACTGAAAAAATCAAGCAGATTCAAAGACCCAGAGAGGAAATCCAAGCTCAGAAGATAGCGCAGGAGCAGTCACTAAGAGAAGAAGAAGAAGCTCGCAAGAAAAGAGCGAAAGAAATTTTGAAGAGCATGGGAGGAAACAGTGAAGAAATTGAGGCCAGGAAGAGGGCTCAAGCGCAAGCGTTGAAGGAGGAAGAGGAAGCTCGAAAGAAACGAGCACAAGAAATTCTCAAGGGTTTAACTGGAAATTATGATGAAATTGAAGCGCAAAAGAAAGCTCAAGCGCAAGCTTTGAAAGAGGAAGAAGAAGTGCGTAAAAAAAGAGCACAAGAAATCCTCAAGTCATTAGGTGGCAACTATGATGAGATTGAGGCTCGTAAGAAAGCACAGGCGATGGCCTTGAAAGAAGAGGAAGAAGCTCGAAAGAAAAGAGCACAAGAAATCCTTGAAAGTATGAGAAGTAACACTGAAGAAATCGAGGCTCGTAAACAAGCACAGGCGCAGGCGTTGAAAGAAGAAGAAGATGCTCGAAAGAAGAGAGCGCAAGAAATTCTGAAAAGTATGGGTGGAAATGTAGATGAGATTGAAGCTTGGAAAAATGCACAACTACAAGCCTTGAAAGAGGAAGAGGACGCTCGCAAGAAACGAGCACAAGAAATCCTCAAAAGCCTAAGTGGCAATTATGATGAGATCGAGGCACGGAAGAAAGCGCAGCAATTGGCTTTGAAAGAGGAAGAAGAAATTCGAAAGAAAAGAGCGCAAGAAATTCTCAAGGGTTTAGTTGGCAATTATGATGAAATTGAAGCTCGAAAGAAAGCACAAGCACAAGCGTTGAAAGAGGAAGAAGAAGTGCGTAAGAAAAGAGCACAAGAAATCCTTGAAAGTATGAGAAGTAACACTGAAGAAATCGAGGCTCGTAAACAAGCACAGGCGCAGGCGTTGAAAGAAGAAGAAGATGCTCGAAAGAAGAGAGCGCAAGAAATTCTGAAAAACATGGGTGGCAATGTTGATGAGATTGAAGCGTGGAAAAATGCACAACTACAAGCCTTGAAAGAGGAAGAGGACGCTCGCAAGAAACGAGCGCAAGAAATTCTCAAAAGCCTAAGTGGCAATTATGATGAGATCGAGGCACGGAAGAAAGCACAGCAAATGGCTTTGAAAGAGGAAGAGGAAATTCGAAAGAAACGTGCACAAGAAATACTCCACAACATGATGAGGCCGAGCGAAGAAATTGAGGCCAGGAAAAGGGCTCAAGAGCAAGCGTTGAAGGAGGAAGAGGAAGCTAGAAAGAAAAGAGCGCAAGAAATTCTCAAGAGTATGAGTGGTAAAGTTGATGAAGTTGAGGCATGGAAGAAAGCACAAGCGCAAGCGTTGAAAGAGGAAGAAGAAGTGCGTAAGAAGAGAGCGCAAGAAATTCTGAAAAACATGGGTGGCAACCATGATGAGATTGAGGCTCGAAAGAAAGCACAAGCCCAAGCATTAAAGGAAGAGGAAGAAGCACGGCGGAAAAGAGCCCAGGAAATTTTAAAGAGCATGGGCGGAAATGAAGAAGATTTAAATGCGAAAAAGGAAGCTCAGAAAATGGCTATCTTGGAGGAAGAAAAGAAGAGAAAGTTAGAGGCTGCTGAAAAAATAAGAGCACTGGAAAAGAAAGCTGAAGAAGCGGAAAGGTTAAGAAAAGAACAGGAGAAAGCAATGAAAGAAGAGGAGGAGCTTCGTAAGAAAAGCAATGCCGCTAAGCTCAAAGCGCTTGAACAATCACGTATTGCTGAAGAAGAGAAAAAACAAAGAGAGTTGGAAGATAGTGCCACAGCTGCTAAAGAGAAACTGAAAATGATATCAGCAGAGCAGGAAGCAGCCCAAGCTTTAGCTTCAGAAGAAGCCAAGAGAAAAGCCGAGGAAGCTGCATTGATACGTAAAAATGAATCAGAATTATTTGGCACACAGTTTTATTCTTTAGAAGACTTGAAATCCGGCGTCGCTGAGGTAGAACATGTAACTCGAGAACAATATCTATGTCCAACTGAGTTTAAAATGTATTTTGGGATGGATAAAGACGAATTTAAGGAATTAAAAGCATGGAAGAAAAATGAACTCAAGAAACGCATCGGCCTTTGGTGAGTTGCAGTTTTACTTCATCTACCATATATGTTGTTTGAAGAATATGCAGGAAAGAAGTTAAACGTAGTTTTAATTGAAGAAAGTTATTACATTCCAAGAATTTTCTTGCATTCAGCATTAATTAGTCTCATTTACATTATTCTGGCTTCATCCAAGAGTTCTTTGAGGAGCATTCAAAACTGACGGATTTGCAATTAATACTCTCTCTACTTGGGACTGTATTCACTAAAGTCACATATACGATGAACCCTCTCTGTACACTCATCACATGCCATTTGGTAAACTGGGACTGACAACACAACAATTGGTCAAGCCAATCGGAATGTGGTGAAGTATTTTGACCTAATGATGAAAGTCATCGAGATGAATAAAATGAGTTGGATAGCACAAAACTAGAAGATTACCTTCTCACAATAAATCTACAAGTAATTTGTTTGAGTTTGGTTCTTGGGGGTTCGATTTCTTACCTTCTAATCTTTTCAAAGCCTCTATCATTTTGCTGATGAGTGGAATGACTGAGAAAATGGAACCACAACATATTTCACTTCAAAGGTCAACGTCAACGGTTCTGGTCAATTATTCGATAAGGCAATCTTGAGAAAGTAATTACGCTCATCACGAAAAGTCGCCTATACCTTTTTTGAGAAAACTATCTTCAAACGATCATTCCCATTAAAAATCATGTAACACTGTATATGCTTCGGTAAGAGTTCTCTACTCGGGAATCCCATGCCTTTAATCGTTTACTCAAACTACAAATATTTTGAATGAGGTCTTGATTTCCAAATGCTAAGTGCCGACACGCTTTAAAAAACAGTTCAAAGGTCAAAGAGTTTCCAATTTCACCTTCTGAATCCATCAAAAGACTCCCTAGCTCTTCTAATAAAGGTCGAAGAGCTTGTAAGTTCCTTGCTGATTGCTGGCATGACGAGCAGTCTTCAAGGATAATGTTGATGGCTCTGGAGGATAGCTTCAAATTTGTATTCCCTCTCTTGCTTTCGGAGACAATGTATCGTAGTACTCGTAGCATATTGTAAGGAGCGTTCTCTTCCTTTGAGCGTTGCAATGCCACTATTAGCTGAATGTAGGACTCGGAATTTGGATTGAGGTCACTAAATTCCGAAGTCGACATTAGTTTCAAAGTATCACTCACTCGACATACAGCGTCCGATCTACCAGATTTTGCTAACGCAATTAATTTCCAATTGTAACAAGCGACATCAGGTCTCAAATCATTATTCCCTTTCTTGCATTCATCCCATGCCCATTCCAGTACAGTGGTGATTAAATCAGGAGCGCTTTTTGCCATGTGTCTCATCGCTATTATCCGTAGGACTGTACACAATGTATGAGAAGTAGGTTTCATGTCTAGGTTTCCCTTTTTGTATTCATCGTTCACTCGATACAGGATTTGTAAAGCTTCTTGTGGCGGGTCTGTTGTATTGCTATGAAGTAGGGATGAGATGATATACGTTATGGCAAAGGCACTGGGTTTTATTTTCACTTTGCCAGAATTGAAATCAGTCTCTATTTTCTCCAAGAGCTTCGAGGCCTGCAGAAAAGAATCAGAGCCTTTAGATTTTGCAAACGCTTGAAATAGGTAAATGTAGGTATGTGTGTCTGGCGAAATTTGCGAATTACCCTCGTTTGCTTGCTCTACCATCTCGACAAATAGTTCCTGAGTTATTATAATGTCTCCTCTAGAAGCAAAAGCAGCAAGGACAAAATTATAATTGTAGACGCTTGGAGCAACATAATTTCCATCTTTCTTGGATAGAACTTTCATTTCTGTCAACAAATTCATGGCTTTATTGGGTGCGTCAGGGTGATTGCTCCTTGACAGGACTTCCATGAACGCACTGTACGAAACCGTATTCACTAAAAAATCCTTTCTACCTGACCTAGCAATTTCTTTCATCCGATGGAATAATTCTTCAGCCTCGTCCATAGCATTCAAATCAGGCAATGTAGCAAAAGCACGAATAGCGGCATTGTACGAAATACTTGACGGGCATACTTCCTTCATTCCTTGGTTATACCTCCTTTCCATTTCCAACAATAGTGCCATAGCTTTCTTTGCAGCTCCTGGCTTCCTACTTGATGACCATGCGATAATCACAGGCGTGTACGCGTTTGCTGACAAAGGAATACCGAGATTTTCCATAAGCAGAAGGAGATTTTGTGCTCTTTCCGCAGCGTCAGGTTTGTCACTTTTTGCCCATGCATTGATGGCGCAAGAAAAGCTAATTGAAGTCGGTTGAATGTTACTATTAATCATTGTTCTCAGTAAATTTTCTGCTTCTAAACCTTTTGCTTGCTTTGCAAAGCCATTTAAGCAAGCATTGAACATTTGCTCTGTTAAAGGGATTTCATTGTTTTGCATTACGTTGAACAAATAATCTTGAGCCTTTTCAGGACCAAAATAATTGGTCATAGAGTGCAGATATGTTGCAATAGTTTCACTAGATACCATTCTTTTGTCAGTCATTTCCTTGACAATTGTATCTGCCTTTTCGAAAGCCTCTTTGTTGTTTTCACAACATTTAGATATTACATGTAGGTATCCATTCCAGAGTCGCAGATCATCTTGACCACCTCGGCTAAGACCCCTATGAAAGAGATCGTCAGATATTTGAAGTACATTAGGATGATCCAATTTTGAAGCCAATTTATTTAACATCATTGTGACTGCCTTTGCTTCAGGTAGATAAGCTGCATCCGATACTTCCTCCATTTTATTCAAAAGATCTAAGGCATCTCCGAAAGGAATATCATCTGATGACTTCATTGCATTGAGAACACGATTGCAAATGCCTTGTAGGTGATGCATATCATGACTCTCGGAAGCCTCATCAATCCACCGTTTCAACAACGATACCATGCTTCGGATTGTCTTCTGGGAATTTTCATTCTTGCTGAGTATCAATTGACTCAATCTAAAGGCTTCCAAGGTATGATAGAGAGTCCATGGGGAAGCATTTCTTGAGAGACTTTCGGCTTTCTGACATAACTTTGAGATAGATTGTGCCCCACTTTGATCGCCAAAACATTTTTTGTCAATTCTGAAAATTCTATTCCTCCTATCTATGCTCAGTTTGGGAAGGATTCGAGTTCTGGATCTTGACGTTGAAATACAGAAAGTCTTGAACATAAGTTTGCTTGAACAGCAAATGAAATGAAGATGAAAGCTTTGCCACCCTTTGTTGGATTCTAATTTTTGTTTCGTAAACAATTGATTAGTTTGACCTATATATAACGTTACCATCAAATTTCAACAGAAAAATCAAAAAGAACTGGACTCTATGAACTACCTTAGGCAGCATGCATTAACACATTAGGAAGAAGTTCCTATATCAGAGTGTATTTCTCCCAACTAACTATAGCTACTTTTTCATCCTTCCTCGAAAAAAAAGCAAGAAGATATTTCTCAATAGATTGTGGTCTCCAATGCCATATCGTTCAAGATTATGTATGGATCACCAATTTAGGGAAGCTTTGGACTGCACAGCTATCAGTGGGGGGGGGGGGGGGGATTTCACAAGCCTGCAAACAGTACTCAACAAATGGTAAAGACAGACCCTAATTGTTTTGGATTAACCATTGAGCACTAAAAATCTATTTACAGTCTTGTCTTTCTCCTAAAATAGGAAAACATGGAAGAGTATGACCAACCTTGACTGAAGGATCAAGAAGCTAATCCCTAACACAATAGGTTGAAAAGAATAACCATTTAACAACAAAATATTAAACTAGGAGATGTGTGCGTGTACTGGTAAAAGGAGATGACATGTACCATTTGTGCATAGCAAATAATAATAGAATCAAAATATTCTTATACTTACTCATCTAGCTATGGTTAGTTACAAGTAAACTCTCCTATTACTTACCTATCACATGTTTAACTTTGATAGATGATTCATTAGTTTAATTTAGTGAAGATTAAATATATTTTATAAATGGAAAGTATCATTATACAATCCAGCACCGTATCCAATCAAGGAAGGCTGTAATCATGATCTAGTTAAAGATCTAATTACAGAGTTAACTCTCTAATGACAAAAGAGTCTAAAGGCTAAACTAACTTATCCTTATTAACCACCAATTTGTCCTTATGAACAAGTTGAAGAGATTTGTCTAAACAGTTTGGAAGAAGCTTTAGAACTAGATCAAATTCCTCAAGAGAGTTCACAAGCATCTCTTGAGAAGGGTCAAGAAGTTCTCTCTGAGAGAAGTTCTAAGATTACACAAGACTGAAGAATAAAAGTAATCAAAAATAGGTTATAGTTTATCATGTGTTATCTTTATATTTCACCGTAGAGCAGAGTATATAGCTTTGTAGCAAGAAGTAGATACCTCTACACTTTTAAAACCTCCAAAGCATCTACTCAGTTTTTATACTTCCATTAGGGAAATCGCAATAGCCCAGAGTTTTCGATGAACATTTGCGGTCAATCCTGGTGATTCTGACAAAAGAGGAGAGAGTATAGCCTACAAGTGTCTTGTGCCAAAGGATTGGATGCCATGCATGAATGAAATGAAGTGAAGCAGTCAGACGGATTTCCTCATTTTTGTGTGATGGAGTTGGTAAGCACCATAAAATAAAGTGAATGTGAAAAGTGACGATGTTTCATAAAAACTATTTGCTTGAGGAACAGTGCCTTAGACTCATCGCCACAATTTTGTGTAGCGCCAATTTTCATTGGTAACAACAGCAGTACAATTGACAAATTGAACATTCCAGCGATGTTCGCTATAAAGAATATGAAAGCAGGAGATGTGCATAGGGAGCGTTTTGAGCGAAAATTTTTCTGCCCAATTCAAAAGTGCTAGAATTTTGGTTCAATAGGGACAAACTCCTGATGATGTAGAATACAATCGATGGGTTGAAACAGGCCACACAGACATATCAGAATGTGTCAGTGATAGGATTTCAAAAGATTGGATTTGATATAAGTGAAAGAGTATGATGAGGATGCTTCAAATATTTATCAGCTAGTTTTTGTCTATCGGTTTATTGTATCTCCTACTTTCACTAAAATTTGATTGCTTTCATCTCTCGACAGTACATCCCTCGACAGTACATGGATGGTGTTTCCAAATGAATGCTTATCATTCTGACTCGTTGACTTCACTAATGCAAAGTTAAATTACGATTTAGGTTTAGTAAACTCTAACTGCTACAATTCTTACAAATTATATCAACTTTGCATCAAAGGTTTTTAATCATCGTATCGATTTGACGCAGATATCTGTCAAATGATACTTACTCTCCATGAAACATAAACATTAAATAGTAAATACTTATCGATGAATTTAAACATCAACCAAACTTTGGATTTCCCCTCTAGGGAATGCTCCTAAAACTGGAGCAACGGTGTTACTGGAAAAGTTAAGCATCGATGAATCAAGGTCACTTTCCCCTTCCTCGGTTGAATACCCTTCAGATAGCAGTATACTAGAACCTCGGTCATTTATTGATGAAGATTCATGTGATTCTAAGATAACACTCATGTCTGCTTGGCAATCATCGAGGCGATATGCTTGTGGTAGCATCTTACTGAACGGTGAAAGCGGATCTTGTTCCCCAAAGGAATCGATTTCCAATGTATCGATTTTAGGCAAGGGTGGCAGATTTTCCTTGGTTTCATCTTGTGAGTCGCCATTGTTTTGATTACCTGAGCTCCCTCGGGAGCAGCGAAACCAAGCGGCAAATCCTAGAGCAGTAGCGAATGCAACTCCAGCAAATGAAAACAAGACGATGGAGCGTGTATTTACTTCTTCGCCTCCCAGAGCCGTTGGAGTTTTTGAAGGGGTTTCTTTCTCGTTTCCTTTATTTGGCGACTCGATATCTGGGCTTAAGTATGTCGTGGCATATAGTCCCTCCATGACTTTGATAGAATTGAGATAATCGCGAACCTTGACCTGAACTTGGAACTTCGCGAAGTCCAATTTTTCCTCAGATGAAACAAAAATACGAAAATTTCCTTCAATAACATGACAAAGATTTACTTCAAATGTCGCTGCACAAAAGGCTAAAACAATATGTGAGAGGCTGAGAATCTTCAAGACGTCATTATGTAAAGATATCCTTACCAGTCTTGGCGATTTGATCTACAGGTAAAGAGTCCAGTGCGATGATACCGTAGTCATCTGATAAATCGCGTCTCGTGTAGGATGATGCACATGGCAATAGTATTGATGCAAGATATGAGTTCATGCCAGCTTCCAATTGAGAGATCAGCGTTTTTATGCTGTAATTCGCTTGATACTCGATAGCATATCGAAATGAAATATCGCCAATGGAGTTGTAAGGCTTATCGCATTCAATAATGGAAGAGGCCGTTGGAAGTCGAGTCTTCAGTGGCCTTGTAAGAGGACTCTCCGAAATAACGGATATGCCACTCGGAGCGACAGAAGTTAGTACACTTGGATGCTCTGACTCTGTTTTTGAATTCCCGAATGATGGCCAGCTACTTTCAGGATGATTCTTCACTGGATGGATCGTTGTAGTTTTAGTTGGACTTGAGGTTTTACTTTCCATTGGTATTTTAGTCAGAGAGGATGGAATTTCTGAGGTCGATGGCGCTGTACTTTCTTGAACCGATGGCTTAACATGAGTGGGCTTGGGAGATTTGATGGGTGATTGAGATATTTTTATAGGAGTTCCAGTAATTTGAGGTTCTGAAAACGATGGCGCTCTCGTTTCAATTGGAGCTGGCGAGGTTGTGAAAGGTGCTTTAGCCGTCGGTGATCCCGTTGGAGGACTTTTTTCCTTGGCCGGTGTAGGTATCTTGCTCTCAAATGGTGAATAAGTTTTCTTGTTTGGTGATGACGTGGTCTCCTCAACAGTTGATGGCGAATAACTTGGAAAACTAGATGTAACCACTGATGGGATTGGAGTCTTCCTAGTAGTTGGAACTCCTGTATCTTTTACAGGTGCTCTAGAAGGAGAAACGTTTAAAACATCTGACGGTGCGGCGCTTTCTTTCGTTGCCAAAGAGGAAGGGGTCGGTGCCGATGTAAGTGTCAAATTATTCTTATTGGCTTTCTCATTTGCTGCCTCATACAAGTCATGAAGACTGCCATCGAAACTATAGTCATCCAATTTCACCTCGAACTTTAAATTACGTAGCTTATGGTCGTTCACCCGTTTATACCCATGATGATGCGAACTTTTGAAGGTGACAGCATGATTGACGCACAAAAGGAAAGGGAATAACGCTGTGAAGACTTGCACCTTGCTCATCGTACGCTATATCGAATCTACTAAGGCAAGCTCAACGTTTTGGCAAAGGTTTACTATAGCTAACAATATTGATAATCCAATTAATGTCATATTGTATCGATTTGTTTGAAAATTGAATTCAAACTTGACGCTATCAACGCGACAATCGTTTATTAAGAATTTAAATCGTAGGAAAAGTAATCACGTAGTTCCTTTGCATGAATGATACGAAGATCATTTGAATGTATCCACCGTTGTAAGTAACGGTTCGGAAAAATCACTATATATCCTTACGTTCTGGATCTGTTTTTTGTATCCAGTCCCATAATATGAGTAAAAAAAACGTTATTTTTCTGATAACCTTAAATTGGAATTCTCTAATTTGAGATTGATAAATGAGGAACATAATGATCCATCATTCCTTCCCACTCACAATGAGGATGCAAGCTGAACTCTGTTGATTTCAACGTGAAGATAATATCGCTTGGTACTCTGCGTGAATTGATTTTGTTCATACATGTTGCAATGTCTAGAAGAACCGAAATCAAATCCAGCTCATCATGATTTAACCCCACTCAGTGTCTTTAAAAGTGTTCATTCGCCCTGGTCTCACATTAGCTTATGTTTGAATCCCTTGGGGAACTAAATTCCAAGCTTTTACCTGGTGCACATAGGAGTTACTATTGTCTTAGTGAACATGCTACCCCAATTATTGCTATGGACAGATACTGCCAGGTGAGGTGGCAAAATGGTATCTTATTGTTATGGGCATATACTACTAGGTGAGGTGACAAATTGAAATTTTATGGAAAAGAATTGTTTCTCCTTACAAATTATATATAATGCGAAAAATGCTACTGGAGATAAGTGTAAGGAATGGAATCCATGACTTTTAGCTGTGTCCACTCCATAGAGGTCATATGCAAGATGCTACCATCCTCCTCTTGACCTAAGCAATGCTTGGGCACTTGTGTTTGCTGCCAGCACAAATCTTTGCCCTCTTCTTTAAAATGCTTTGTTGCAGACAATCAAAATCAATCTTTGACATGGATCCCGTCAATGCAACTTCCTGATTCGAAATACTTCCATGACATTTAAAATATGCCAAATCATGATATCTTTCAAGCAAATCATCATTTAGTCTAATGGTAGTTTTTAAGGTAATTGTAGAAGGTACCGTTCACAAGTAGATATCGCAAAAGGACATACGAACTTTATCCAATAAAGGTACATATGGCAAATTATTATTACGCTAGGACTGTGGAACTCCAACTGTAAACAAACTGATTCGTTGCATTCAAATTTCAAGTAATTTTTCCTGTATAAATCACATCGTTCATCGTTCAAAGGGAATCTTATCCCTTGATCCCTTTGTTCAGCCCTATACCAAACATTACGAATGCTTGAATTTTAAAGTTTCATTGTATACTCATAGTATTTTCTTTTCATCTCACGCATAGACTACACACAAAGATGCACTGGTTAAAATTCTCTGTTGATTTAGATTTTTATCACTTCCTTCCTAACACTAAATTTACAGAAGCGTATTTCATTGCTAGCATACAACTGGTCCAGTTTCCTAGGACTTAAAACCATTCTGAATCAAGAATTTCTGAAATTATCATCAACATCCGAAAATGTATATTCTTGGATTGCCTGTGGTGAAATGTTTTATGAGGCATCCGGTGATTTGTGGTATTACTGAATCAATATTCACTCCAACACGACTCCAGTTACTTGCTCTGTTATGATGAATGAATGATCATGACATTCATGGATATGGATCACCCACCCATGATCTCTGAAATGGATGAAGCAATGCAGAAACTTAACAGAACTTAAAAGCAATATTCAGAACGCTTGCCAAGGATAGATGCTTTGTTGACATCTAGCATTACTGTAGTGCCTTGCTAAAATTCCATTCAATCTATCGTTTTCTTTCGGGGCGACGCCGATATACGTAGTAGGTGCAGTCTGGGATTCCGTCGCTTTCTCCAGGAACAAATCGGCGAGATACTTCTGTAAAGTATCGATCCCAACGATACTTTGCAGGGAATCGAGCAGCTTGTTTCACAGATCCTTCCAAGTCACTCGTTGTATCCAGCTCAATATCCAGAACAGTGAGATGCAATTCGTAGGCGCTTGGATGATTCAAGGCTTCCTCATACACACGCTCGCCACCACAAACCCAACATTCCAGTCCATCAGATTTCTTTGATTCGCTTTCCAATTCTTTATAGCGGTGGGTTTCTAGCACATCAAGACTCATTTCGTTGAGTGCCTCTCTCAGTGACTTTACGACACGTGCAGATCCCATCTGGGAGGAGCCATGGGTTGTTGATAACACCCAGCATTTACGTGCATGGGAGATATTTTTTTCATTTGGTGTGTCATGATAAGTATTTTTACCCAACACAATTAGTTTTCCCTTAGTTAGCTCATGAAAATATTGACGATCATGAGGTATTGACCATGGTACCTTTCCATTGAAACCGATTACACGGTTTTTAGACATAGCAGCAACTATTCCAAATGGTAAAGACTTCGTTACACTGTCTCTGCGATTGCAAGAGTTTTGTGATGCATCTTGTTGAATAGAGGAGGGATATTTCTTGCTTTTGGAAGTGTCCGATGGTGGGGCACACCAGCCTAGCTGCTTCACTGAAAAGTAACAGCTATGAATGAATAAAAATGCAGGATTTATTGATTTAAAACGTATGGGTGTAGCATGGTTAGAAGCATTTAGTCGAAAGTAACAATGAAACATCGGCAATTAATTTGGGATGGGAAAGCACTTGTTTTATGCGTTTCCAGTTTAGGCTGACGTCAGAGACAGAATTTTCCATTTCATCACAGATTATCAATACCCTCGTTATCCCTACCAATTAAATTTTATGACATGACAATTCAGCTTCTATCAAAATCAATACTTTTCTCCAGATCTTGTCAAGAAGTGATTTTGTTTCAGCATAAAAGAAATTGGAGGAAACTGCGAATTGTTATTTTATCCTGTTAGTGTTGGATTCTCCCAATTTCTTGAATTGTTTAATACAGAATTACACATATTTTATTATTTTGTTTTCTCTTTTCCTGTTGATTATGTTCGTAAAGCTTTTCGCTTCACTAGTGCTTAGGGTCCGGCTCCCTACGTTCTGGCAATGCCTGCAATCAGCGTCAGAGGCGGTTGCTTATTTTGTGCCAACGTTCGCTTCATTTTATGGAAATCTCAGTATTTTCCTGAAGCATCTTTTACTAGTAACATTGAAATCGGGGATTTCCCCTTAATCTCATGGCTCAAGCCTAAAATAAATATTTTGGGATTTGACTTACTGACTTATATTAGACCATTACAGCGCTAAAATGCTAGCACCAAAACCAACAAGCATTGAACTCAAATATTGGTAACCGTTAAACCCTTACACCAAATCTCGGGTGGAACTTAATAGTTTTGTCACTTTTCCGGGGATGGATCAAATACAGTGGTTAAATCAGTTAGTAATACTAGACAGAAAATCGCATTTTTGCTTAAGCGATCGTTTGGTCTCGAATTCTTACCATATGCAACATCCATATAGATTTCTTCTTGAGGATTCTGCTCATCTTCCTTTTGCTGTATTTGTCCGTTAGTCCTGCTTCACTGAAATTGGCCTGATTCTACTGTAAAAAGAATGGAATTTCTTGTTTTATTTATTTCTCTGAATTTGCCAAGGTCCTGAGAATTCAAATTTCAATCCCATTCCCTTGAATATGCATTTCTCTTGTAAAACTTTGTTTTCGCCAGCTTCATCGCAGAATATGACCTGAACATTAAATGTGACAATTTTCGAATCAGTAATATAATGATCTTCACGTTGAGGTAGAATTTAGATTTTAAAGCGAAATTTTAACAATAATTTGAGTAATCCTTAACCTTGGTTGAATTCATATCAATATGATTTATTTCAACCGGGACATGACTATTTTCAGTTTATAATTTATTGAGATTCTTATATCTAGCATTAGCAATGGTACAGTCTTTGCTGTTTTTGCGCACTTTCATTTATCTGATTCGCAAATATCAGGATTTTGAACCTTCAATTGTTTTGCTGACTTGATTCCAACCATTAACTATTTGAATGAGCTCAGCTCTATCAACGAGCATCAAAACTAAACTGTTTTGAAATACATTTGAAAAACAAGATGCTTGACATTGCAGTCAATACTTTAAACTTATCTCATTTTGGCAAAAAGTCCAAACCGGATCAATATACAGGACCTTCAATCTATGTCGCCTTAATTTGTCATCATGTTCTGCTTGTGTCTAAGCGTGGTTGCTTCTAAAGCAGAATTGATTGAAATCATTGGCAAAATAATAACATTGTATCTCGGATTACGCGTTGTGCAGAGTCGTAGCTCACCAGCAACGCGAGGTTTTCTGACGGGGAAGCGATTGTTCATTATGATGATAACAATAGACTTAAGTCTAACCGTTGTTTTGAGATTGCGAAAGTGGCATCATCCAGTTCCTAACAAACTACACTTCTTACCAAATTAAACTTCATGAACTATGGATAATTTGTCATAAAACAAACTCTGAGAAAGTTAGGATAGGTCAAAAGGTAGCACGAAAAATGAATAGCTAGATGAATGTCAAATTTGTGATACGTGAAAAATGGTCTTAGTTCTATAAATGGTATGTACTGACAAGCGTTACTGTGTCTGGCCTTTCCAAGGAATTGTAGCATAACCTAGTTGTCGTAATTGACCTTCAGAAAATCCTTGATTTCGAAGAGCCTTCACCTGCACTGTCATCATCTACATTGATGTATGGAGAGTTGAATATATGAGTTAAATGTTTCATACTGTGGTGATAAATGATATCAACCATCCATTTTCATACCTGAGTATCACGCCCAATTTCAAGCAACAGAGGCATGATCACCACCATCGAGGTCGTGGCTATTATAAATCCTGCTTTTGCAGTGACTATGGCCATCCATGTACTTGCTTCCTTCAAAAACTGTCCCCCTTGTGAGATTACTCTCTCTGCGCAGCGTAGAAGTCCCTGTATTTCATTTCCACCGGAGTCAAGTTTCTTCTTGGTTTGTTGCTTTTGAATTTCGGCTTTCGCTAATGCTACGGCCTTTGCGCAGCGATGATACTTTTTTTTCGCCATTATATCGTTTCTCTTATTTCTGATCTAATTCTGAAGTTCTTCTGTCTTATACGTCATGATGAACGAGCTTACGTCATGCTTGGTCATGTGATATGGACAGATTCACATACGCACGTTTTTTGGGTGGGCGAAGGAATTCTTTGCGAATTCCTTCAGAAATTTCTTTAAATCCTCAGGTTTCTATGCAGCTGCATGATAAGGAACCTCTAACGGATAATGTAATCTTCACATGCTAATCATAGGCAAACATAAGTTGTAACGTATGGTTTGAGATGTATCTATGGAAAAGGAGAATCTGAATCCTAATATATATGTTAAGCACCAAAGTCTCAACAATGGAGAGTGTGGTAGAGTCATAATGAATACTAAAAAAAAGATAATGCATAAAAGGAACATATAATGACAATTAGCAC
>CAAAJI010000004.1:113185-144321 GCA_900642245.1 Fragilaria radians | reverse complement strand
CAATCCCGTGAGCTATCAAAATGATGCTGCGCCATCATATTTCACTGACTGACTTCATTAACTTACAAGTGGGATCTCAAGGAAGAAATCGATATTGCAAGCAAATAGCGTGTGAGTTGAGGTTCCACTCCCAGTTTGTCCCTATTGAGAGTTGAGTAGTCAGTCCCAAATCTTCGAGCTAAGAAGCACACCTAAGATTGAACAACACTTCAAGAGAAGGGCAAATATCTATTCAAAAGAAATTCTTAAACTGCGCAAGATCAAATGAGCTTATAGCTACATGAAACAAAAAGTGTTTATAATTTGTAGTTCACGCCAAGTCATAGCCTGCATTTAAATTTACATTCTTTGTTCTCCAGATCTTTTCCTTTTAGTTCAGTTTACAGGAAAGGGGAAAAGGCGAACATTTTAGCTTTTGTCCACATGTTGATACTGATTCCATACGGATTGCTTTATTCTGGATACCTCTGCTAAGGAAGAAACGTCAATGAATGTATGTCTATCTTTATAGATACATGTATTTCTACTGCTGATATGTAATCGTCAACTGTTTCTACGCCATGATACGTCAAGATAGCTAAGAGTTGTTCCCCTGAAAGTTTATGTTTTTGTTCGCTATACTAAGCACTTGTGATCATAGAATGCAAAAGGATACTTATATTTTAGCTTTATTGAATGAATGGCAACTACAAAAATCAAGGTTTTCTTCACTGCAGAAAGAGTCAAATGTCAATTATTAAGTTTAGGTCTATTAATTATTACACATTGCACTCTGGAGCAAGGTCCACAGTTCAAATAAACCCTAATGCTCATGTCAATGAACATTTATGGTCCAAGAACCAATTCATTGTTATGCTGTTTCCTTCTAAAACAGTGAATGCATATTCCTAAGCCTGATGTATTAAACTTGCATCAATCATCGTAATTCGTTTTTTTCTTAGAATATTTATAAATCACCGAAAGAAAGTCCACTGATGATGCTGGGTTTATTTTTCCATACCTCAGGTAATGAATCATGTATGCTCTGGCTTTCTTTCGCCAATCGTTCCGAGTCCGAATGTCGATTTTCCCATTGGCGACACAATTCTGAATAATTCTGATATGCCTCATGATGCGCAATTTTGGAAAGTGGGTCAGTTCCTCCTGCCTTCTCCACTGCAGTTTGAAAGAGTCCCTCTGCAGTAACAGCAGATCCGGTTCGAAAATAGCACGATGCCGCCAAACTCAATGCCCGACCCAAGCCAGTCCGTTGCTCTGAGCTAGTTAAAGTTGTGGATGTCTCAAAAATGGATAGAGCAGATCGAGTGTACTCTGAGGCTAGTTTCAGCATCTCGGTGTCATTATCTTCCAATAAAAGTGTGGTTGCCATATTGTTGAAAATTCTCCCTCTCAAAAGATCAGTGTTAGCCAATTCGAGTGCTTGATGAAAAGACTTCATGGAGGGATCAACACGAACGCGATCGAGAAACATAAAGTCACCCGCAAGTTGCGCAACTCCCAAGTTGTTGTATGCTGATGCCGCGGCTACATTTGGTTCCATGCTTCTTGCAGCAACCCTAAGAAGTGTGATGGAATCTTGAGCATCTTGGAAGTCATTTCTGTCTTTTCTAAGGCGAAGCATTTGTATTGTCCCTTGGAGTGATAACATACTTCCTCTGGCATGAATTGACGATTGAACGCGGTCTTCTTCTAATAAGTCAACAGTGATGCTGAATGCCCTATCAAGATCACCGTTGTAGCATAACGCTTTGCACAAAGCTAAGTAAAGCCGATAATCTGAATTCTCTTCCTTACTCAAAATATGCTCCAGCGTCAAAATCGAATTCTGATAAAGCCCCATTTCTTGGTAGGAATCAGCTAGCAACACATTAACCGCAGTGGAGAGTCGTCCATCCATACCCTCCAAGATTTTAACGGCCCGAAGGAGACCCTCAAGAGTACTCGAGGTCGGTTCTGAGATCATAGCCTCCTGAATCTCAGGCAACACATTGAGCGCTGGTAATTGAGGCTTAACATAGAAATCAAAGAGACCCAAGGATCTAGACGACAACTTGGACACTGGTTGTGACACCGAATCTCCGAAATAGCGACAATTTAACTTAACTGAAGCAAAATTAGAAACGCCCGGAAGTACGACATTTTTATAACATTGTCTGGATGACAAGAAGCTTTTAAGGGAACCAAGGCCCTTGTTTGGGGACATGCCATGAAGATACCACATCATCGGTTTTATTTTGCATCTCAAACAATTCTTCAATTAGGGTTAGGGACTATTGATTGATTCACAAGTCTTTTTCTTGTTTTTCACAGCGGCCAAGTATTCTACTTATGTCTTGCTGTTTTGCTTGCTACAATCCTATTCCTCAATCATTGTCCAGACTAGTATGCCAATTTTATCCTTTTTTTGTACTTTGAATTGAAAATTCAATCCCACGGTCTGTTTTCAGATGACAGCCTGTTCACTGTTTTCATAGGTGTGGAACTTTTCACAAGCTTTGGCGTTTTCTTTCCAAAGATAATTCCCATTATTAATTTTGATGACAGAACCGACAATGGTGAGAAAAATAATTATTCTGTTAAAAATCAATTGACTTTATATTTCTTGAGTTGGACGGGCAATATTGAATCTGGAAAAACCTGGAGTCTGCAAGTCTGCACTGTTTTATTATACTACTAAATCAATTGATGAATCGAATTACGTTTCATCAATTAAATCTTGTTCTTCGTTTTCCCCCACAACAATTTGACAACTTGTGTGATTGAATTCATTCTGTTTTCACCAAGCAATTATCAACTTAATCCCCGATATGAATATCGTTTTTGTCATCCCATTTCTCCACAAGTATGAATCTCACTTGAGCTTCACAAAACCAATCTTGAATGACTGACGGGGCCACCAAACACATGAATAGTTCCACGATTTTTCAACTTTCTTTGGATAGTCCTTGGCAGTAGCAACTAATACCTTGGCAAATACCTTATGACTTGAATTTAGCCTTGGCTATAATCAAATATAATCTCATAAAGGCTCCAGATATTCCCACCGTAATAATGGATCAATAAGCTATTGTCATTGCTACTCCGCTCTTCTTCTATTCCTTATATTGCTGTTAACTATATCTATATTGCCTAGAAAGTTTGAAAATTCCTCTCAATTTCACCCTTTCTTTGAGGTCAGAATACTCAAATCTAATTCCCATGCGTTTTAATCTACATTCTGCATACAATGCTAACGCTCATCACCATTGTCAAAAACAAACTTCACACCAATTTGACAATATTTACATCAGTAAGATCACCACTTTTTAATTGTTGTTTGTCTTCAAAAAGAAGCACCAGTCCTAATTTGAATAGTTGTCAGCAATAGTGCCCAAACCTTTGCGCCATTAAAGCGCTTTTCCTTAATTCAAGTTACATTGATGTAGATTATTGTTTAATTCCAGCCCAAACTGGTTGAAATTTTTCTGTCTTACTCTATCTGCATGACTCTCCAAAAACTTAAACCATACCATACCTTTAAATCAGTCTACTTCAAAATGCCCAAAACTTAATGATATTGTTAATATCACAGCACTTATTTGTATCAAGGCTTTCAATTGCATCATTCAAATTCAGCATATAATGTATAACAGAGATCTTAAGTGTTTCGACAAAACCATTTGCATTAGGGAAAACTCCATCAAATGACGAGGATACGTGATGCTTTAAGTGATTATTTGAGATTCCTTTGTTACTCATACTGAATCAGATTTTCAGCACCTTATTGATGCTAAAGAGGTTAACCCAAAGACCAGGTACAGACTTATCATCATTCATCGTAAAATTCAAGGTAGACCGACCATTTCTTCTCTACAACTATGTCCCTAACGTCATACAACTTTCCAGGAAATGACTATAGTGTCCGTGTGCTCCAACAGTATAAATCCAAATAGATTCCAAGTTTTGCCTGTCTTGATTTCCCATTCTACTCGTTTATGTGTCAATATCAGTCAAATGAAGATGTTTCAAGATTACCTAGATGGCATTTTTACAGGCAAGTCAAATGCGTTATCATCCTTGGCATTTGAAGTATTGCTACTAAATGAAATAGCTTACTTCCAATTTGTATAGTTACTCCCGACATTGTATGAAAGTATGAATCATTCCAAAAGGAAAAAGTATGCTAATATACACTTCAACTCATTACAGGATTAGATTCAAAGTCAAATCGCAAATATTATTTCTATGAATAATCGGTACATGATAAGTTAATGCTTGGAACAAAACGTTGAAGGTGCGGGAGAAATTTCCTTTTCCGTTAAGGCTCATGGTCAATACCTCTAAGTTGAACTTTATCTAGACCGTGAATGTAGTCATTAAGCTGATGGTGCTTCCATAAGCTCCTGCTCAAAACGATCTCATTCAACTGCCAAAGAACAGAAGCACGTAACGCTTCTCGTCCACCTTTTAAGCCGCCAATTTCGTGTATGCTACAAACGCCTTTAAGTCGTCGGGGTCGAACAAGAAAAGACTGCCCAGGCACTACTAATCGACCTTCTTCACCTTCACTTCCATGAACATGACTTTTGAGACTTGATACCTACAAATAAAAGTATTGAGGGTAAAAAGAGGAAAACTAATTCCTTGGTTAAGGGTCCGTCCACGTACCGTCAAGGTTACTACATCCGACATCCAACCAACTCTACGCCCAATGACTCCTTTACCAAGTGCCCGTTCTACTCTTTCACAAAGCCTTAAAATGCTTCCTTGGCTAGTTCGACAAACAATATCATCGCCATAAATGATTGATCGAACAAAAAATGCCTTAACATTCGCAGAGAGACAGGGCGGTGGTCCTAACACAGTAGCAGAAGTTCGACCACGGCCATATCCGTCAAGAGTTGGAAAGATTTGGCTATTGCTCTCTACAAACGTCTTTTTTTCCTTGAGCTTTGGCATTGGAAGACTTCCGTCCAAAATAATTGCTGCCAAACTCGCAATTCCCCCCGCTAACGATCTACCAACAAAGTGAAATGCAATGTCCGTCTTATTCACAAATTGATCGCCCAATAAAATGGGCTCTAAGGATTTTAGGATCCTCCCTGCTGTTCGATATAAAATAGGCTGAACAGATGCGATTTCTCTCGCAACCAAGCCTGCTTGAATTTGCAACGCAAGAGGTGTTGTGTCAAGCACGTCAATGACTCCTTTCAAGTTCTCACAAACAGGATCTCTAACAATCACCAATATCCTTCCCCTATTGTTATGAGACTCGCCAATCAAGTCTTGCATACTTCCATGTTCTATTCCTGCGCCACCACAATAAGAGGGTTCCCATAAAACTAGAATGTTTACTTTCAAGTCTTTGGACATTGTTACCTTCAGATCCTGAAGTAATACAGTTTTATCGGCCAGAGTCGAGTTATCATTCATATAGCTTTGTAAATCTTCTTTAGCCTCCATTAGTTCGCAAAGTTCCGCAGCAAAGAGCCCTTCAGAAGTCGTTGTAAGACGAGTAGCCACACGACGTGCACGTCCTGATACAGATGTCAAATCGCTTTCCTCTGCTGCGGTGGATGATTGTTGGAATCTCTGATACGCCTCGTGAGCTGCTCCATCCAATCCTTTTAGCGCATTCTGTGCAGTTGAGAGCGATTTCAGAGCTTTCGCTATCAAAGATGCAAATTCATTGGAGTCATCTTTTCCTCCTTGTACTCTTGATTGAAGAGCGAGGGCAAGTTCGAGCAAGGGTTCAGTTTGCTTATTGACATCAACTTTCTGAACAGAAGCCCCGCCTCGTGTGAATAAATAAGGCTTTGCTTGTGAGCTTACAGCTAGTGCCATAAACAAACATTTCAGAAACGTATCCGATATCATCTTTCCTAATGATTTTGGGTAGGGAAACAGATTTACAACTTTCTGTAGGGATAAGGTTTTCGAAGGAAGGTTAAAAACCTTAGATCTGTCCGTTGATGACAAGGCATAAAAGGGGTTTTGTCTAAAGTTTAGATGACAATGATATGGCCCTGAAATTACCACTAAAGTGCATGTAAGGTGTTTGTCTAAATATTGACTTATGAATGCAAAATACGGTTTAAACTCATCACAGAGTTACACAGTTGCATGTTGATCTATCCATACTTGGTATACTCAAGATTCTCAAGATGCACCTCAAATACCTCTTTTATAGTGTCTAATCATGGATCCAGATGCCAGGTTTTGAAAGAACGTGAAGTAAAATAGAAAGTCTAATGGCCCATATCAAATCATCACCAATTAGTGAGTGTCTACAATTTATTGAAATTAATCTAATAGCACCCAATATTTATTTTAAAACAATTGTGTCGTAGCAAGTTGGTCACTACAAACTTCAATCACTTTGATTAGGTCAGCATTTGTTGACTTTAACGACATCTCACATACTAATCACAAACAATACTAGCTCGAACGAAGCTAATAAACCCACAAGTAGTATTTGGTGGTGCATTTCATTTGTCACGCGGTTTACCCAAAGTTTGTTTGTTGTGTGTTTGGGGTCAAAAGTGCATTTATTTGAAGGGTCATACAATTTGTCATCTACGGTATATGAAAATAGCATTGATGACTTTTAAAATAGTTAGTTGTTGAATCATACCTTTTTTATAAAAAGAAAAATGGTGATAGGCAGGAAACGTGGTATTCGACAAAAAGTGCAGTCTCAAGGAAGCAAGGTTCTAGAAGAATCATCTTCTATCCAGTGTTCAATTAAAGGATGGATTTCTGAAAATGCAATCGTTTGGGACTTGATCAATAATAATAGACAATCATACAATGGAAAGTTAAACATTCACATGAAACGCTTAGGTAGGAAAGAACTGTGAGTGAATCAGAGATTGTCTCCGTTAGTGAAGAGGTCAAAAGAGCATTTGTATTCCACAACTTCCTATATTTGTTTTGCCAAAAAAAGTCTCATGAATAACTAAACTCATATGTTGTCTCCGCTGCCTTCAAGGCACAGAATAAACACAGTTGATAACAGTGAGGGTGACAAATTTGCTTGCTTGGAGTCACATTGTAATTACATTTAAACGGGATGGTTACGAGAGTCCACCAATTAACTATAGCTGCAAAATTAAAGTATTCTTCTATCTTGATAGCCGCCTGGTCGTTGCTGCAAGTAATTTAGAGCTTGCTTCCATTCATTACTCGAAGAAGGGTGATCAATTACCATCCCAACACTTTGCATCATTGCATAGCAGATTGTGGGGCCTACAAATCGAAATCCAAGCTTTTTTAACGCGCTGCTCATCGCGGTACTCTCTGGAGATTTTGTGTCAGCAGACTTGAGGTTTCCGTCCCATGCATTTAAGATTGGTCGATTTTCGACAAATGACCACATGTAGGTATCAAACGCATTGTGCTTGTGGTCAGGAAGAGCTTCCATTTGCATTTTCTGAATGCATTTTGCATTATTTATCACCGATTCAATTTTTCCTCGATGTCGCACTACCATCTGTCGTGAGTCGTCGGACTTTTCGTCGAGTATCGCTTGCACATCCGTGTTCGTCATGGCAGCAACTTTATCAATATCAAAGTGATGGAAGACTCTTCGATAAGCTTCTCGTTTACGCAGAACTGTGAGCCAGCTTAATCCGCTTTGAGCTCCCTCTAGGGATAACTTTTCAAAGAGAGCAACATCCCCACGTTTCTCGATACCCCATTCTGATGCCATGTATTGATTATACTCTGTGTCGCCTTTCGTAAACATATTGTACCACGCACCATCATCTGTGCTTCTTGCTACTTCATCGCTGGATTTTTTCTCATTTTTATGCTTTAGTTCGGTCTTCAGAACTTTGGAAGTCTTCGGAGGACGATCATTCGATTCATCTTGTGAACTCGCCTGCCGGTGATCTTTTTGGCTGACTCGAACTCGCTTCTGAGATCTAGTCATAATGGACCCTGCAGTATAAAATTGCTTTCCACGGTTAGAGACAAGAAATGAAGAAGATGAGAATGATGATGGGAAAAGAGCCAATGCCAAGAGATTGACACCTTGAATACGGTAAGTCATGCTTTGTAAAGTATTCTTGAACGTCTTTGGAGTTCTCATATCCCTCAAAAATTGATAGGTATGTAGAGAAATTATACGGCAGTTCATTAGGCAAGTAGATGTGGTCAGGCCATGTCGGATTGCAAATTTAGGAAAATGTCTTTAACCATGATTGGTGTTGACCTAATGGGTTCCCTTTAGGTCCATGGACTTCTATCAAAAAGACCAAGATGATGATGACGAATAAAAATTGAAGCTATTTTCTCCTCTGGAAAGAGAGAGAAAGCATAACTTATAACTTCAAACAAATGGCCAGGTTTTAAGCAGGACTAAAGCATATTAAATCAAATCAAACGATTTCATCCATAAAAAAATTAAGAACCTTCTTTTCAATCACTTGAAGATGTTGTAGCAACCATAGCTTCTAATCTGTAGATTACTCAAATAAAGAAAATCGGAAAGAAAATGAACCAATTCCCTAGCACACAAGTATTTTCACTCAACATTGATTCTAGATGGAGAAATATAATCTGCAAGAATATAGGGAGATCAGAAAAACAAGTCATATTATGAACATAACGTAAATTGGAAGGTGCTGCAAATCAGCTCATGCAAGTCACTATAATGTTTCTAGATTAGATGATAACGACAGCTTCCGTTATGGAACTAGATAATGGCTACAATTCCAAGAAAAACAGAAAAATGGCATGGTTTTGCTTTATGCTAAAATTTATACTTATTGATGCTTGATGTCACCGTATTTGAAAACATTTTGTTTTATTCTACCTCCATTTTAAAAGGCAATAAATCAAGGCAAAGTAGATATTGCTGATGGAGTCTCAAACTAGATATGAAGTACTATAACAACTTTTTGTCTTTGATACTTTAATCCAATTTCTTCATGAGCTTAGGTTCTACTCGCTCAAATGCATCTGATGCAATTTTCCCCTCCGGAAGACGTTTGTAGTTTTATTCAAGGGGCTTAAAGACTTTGTTGTCTATAATCACTTTTACTAGAAGTTTTGAAAGTCTTCAGTATACAATTACATCTCATTGTAAGGAAGTACTTAGAGAAGGGTGAAGGATCCTTACATGTTTCGATTCCTTTATATCCTAAATCATTTTCTCAACTTTGGTATGTCACAACATAGCTGCGTTTGTCACGCTGGAGAAAACTGGAGAACTTGTTTTTTTAATCTCCAGTCAAAGTACGGCGTGATGGTGCAATATAATTCAAAAGGCAAACTTGATGGGACTCTGTATGCAACTTTCTTTGATATGACTACACATAAATTGGTTATAAATCAAAAGTAACATTTTGGGTAAGGTGAATGTGATCTACATGTATGATTCCTGTTTGAATTCAACGCCTAGTGGAAATAGAAGATCAACTTCAGAAGTCTCAGTAAGCTACACCATAGAGAAGCATGCTGTAAGAGTAGTCTGCGATACTGTAAATAGATTTTTAAACAATATCTGGCCTGCTTAACTAGTGGTCTTGGCGTGCAAACGTAATAAAGGGGGGGGGGGTCCAGGAAAAAAAACTCGATGTTAAATCAACAATTTGTTGCAACTATTTATGCAAAATTGTGGACATGACACCAACGACGAGAATGTACGTTACGGTCTCAGCTGCTGCGATTTCATGTACGATAATATATTTCCATTTTCGCCGAAGGGTGAAAAAACTCGAAGATGAGATAGAACATTTACGACTATCTAGGGTTGAAAAAAAGGCAGCATCGACAACTCAGGAAGAATCATTATTTACAATGAATGAGATAGGACGATTGCATTCTCCCTTTCCACAACGAGCAGGCTGTCCAAGACAAGGTGGTATACTAGCACCTCACATTAGATCAAGAATTATCTTTCATTCAAACGAAATCAGTCGAGAAATGTTAGACGGTATCACACATTACTCACATGTTTGGATTATATTTGCTTTTCACCTGAACCCGCGAGGAAAGGCAAGCTCGGGGAGACAGGGACAAGTGAAGTTTAAAGGAACGAAGGTAAGACCACCCCGGGCTTGCGGAGTAAGAGTTGGAGTATTAGCCACTAGAGCTCCTCATCGACCTAATCCAGTCGGCCTGTCGCTTGGTTTAATTGAAAGGGTGGAAACGATTACCATTGAGGGAAGTAAGAGAGTGTGCCTTGTCATAAGAGGACTGGACTTGGTAGATAATACCCCAATTTATGATGTGAAGCCATATGTACCATGGGATCGTGTCAACTCATTGGATATTCATAGCTATCACAGTTCTGATTCATCACTCCATAGTCGAATGGACAATGTTGTGGTACCTAATTGGGTCTTGGAAGATGATCAGCTCCCAGCTGTAAATTGGTCAGAAGAAGCAATTCTTAGTCTAAATGATCTTGCATTGGAATTGAGGCCGTTGTACGATGACATGGACGATGCCAAATTGGCTATATCTGAGATTATAGCGCAGGATCCAAGAGCGCTACACGATGGGAGAGGACTATCAAGTGAGAAAATTTTTACTTTCTCGTTTTGTAGCCTACGCATATCCTTCCTAGTAGCCAAAGCATCTGCCCTTGTGACAATGGTGTCCGTCGATGAGGGTGATTTGGGAGCTGTTCCAGGAAGTTATCCCCACAATTTGGCATTGCGACGTCAAGCTGAACGAGTTGCAATGAATCAAGGTTCGACACTGAAATGGAAATGCCGTGTCCGAGAGGGCATCGCTGATGATCTATTTGATCTAAAAGATGGTGGTCGATTTCACAATGCAGTGGAATAATTAATAAAAAAGTGATTCAATCTAAGGCTCTACGGGGAAATGCAATCATAATTAAGCTGAGACTTTTATTAGCAATGTTGTGATTCAAAAGGCATAAATACCGGCATCAATGATACAAACAACAATCATAAAATACGTAGAATTCCAATATAATTCAGTTCTTTGCCGACCCTGGCCTTGTTGCACCAGCAGGTTATCACGAAAGCTCATTAAGATTTCTTCGCTTACTCGATTTAAATGCGGAAAATGTTCTAGCTGAACCTCACGGAATTCTGGAAGAGAAATTTTGGGAGATAGTTCCACATAGCGTTTGCGTCCTCCTAATCCTGTGTCTATGTGAACGTTGTCTATTTTGTTACCTTGATGAGACTTATTCGCCCAAGCATAGATTACACGTAGCCGCTGTGGCATTTCTAAATCGTTTTCAAAATGAGACTTGATGGCACTAGTCATAAATTTCTTGAGTCGTTTGGCCTGTGACGACTCCTTTCGACGATTCCAAAATCCTTGTTTTAATTTCAACGCCTCTTCCACATCCAAAGGTAGCCGTACAGGGCGTGCATCGACGGCCTCATTCGTGAACGTTTGAATAGCAGCACCGATTGGAGAAACTGTATGGTACGCTACATCAGTCATTTCTGGTGCATCCAAAAGGCCATCGTTATCTTTGTCGACAAGTTTCCATAATGCATCAAATCGACTAGAACAATCTCCAACGGCGAATTCAACCAAGACCTGACGAAGAGCGTCGCGACTCAAAGTTGAAGCATTTGATTCCACTGTCTCTCCTTTGACGGCAGCACGATCAGTGTCGTCTGCCGTCAGAGTGACAAGCTTTGTCCAATTCGACTTGAGACTCTCTGCAGCAGCCTTGATTAAGTGTAAGCGAAACCGACGTACACAAGAATGAAATGTTTTGATTGTATTCTTTTGGTCAGATGAAACTAAAAGCTTTTGAAATCCAGTATCATCGACAGGTGTTTGCATGAAGTCACGGATATTCTGGAGGTATTGATCTTGAGAAATTTCATCCAACTTGGTTTCAACTTTAGATATAACTGATGATAGAAAAGACTCGAACAGGGCTTGACTCAGGTCTTGAGGTAAGTTTTCTCCCTCCAAATTCAACCAAACGATGAAATCCTCAAGGCCATCAACGTCGGAGTTTTTAATCTCAGCAGCCTTAAAAACTTCAAGCAATCCATCTGCCAGGAATAAATCTAACATTTGTTGTGATGTGGCTGCATCGTCAAGCGATGTTTGTCCTTCCTTTAACTCCAATCGGTACTCTGCCAGCTTGTCTTTTTTCGTTGAGCTTGGAGTCCATATTCCACCCATGGCAGCAACTTCGCTAGCTGTGGGAATTTTGTTTGGATCATGCTCACCATGTGTACCGGAGGATATCGATGTGGGTGCCATTGGGCTGTATCCGATCAAACTTGCCGACTCTCTAGCAGAAAAGCATCTTACCCCCGTATATTTCAAATGATTCCGATTGCGTGCTAGAATGGAACATAGTCTCGACATATCCTATTCCCTACAAATGTCGTCGTTGTGAAATTCTTTGTGGATGTCAACTGCGCATAGAAATATCACTCGTTCTGGAACTGTCTACCAACTACTCGATTAGTAAGTTAGACATTTCAATTTTTATTAATTTGTTATGTCTGGTCAAGAAGAAAATGCATCACGCACATATGCATCCCTCTGACACGTGAGTATCTCCAGAAATACTATGCTGTTGATGTGCCTCTAGCTGCTTCAATGGAGGTCAGAGTAGGATAGGATCTGTATTTGAGCAATCATCTTAATAAAGTAAGAATACGTGGGATTCATGTTGAATTGTAGACCGCACTCATTCTGTTCTATCTTGTCCTAGTCATGGGTCTTGATTAGTTCCAAGATATTACCAAACAGCTGATCCCATGAAACAATACATTATCTGACAATGCACTTTCATTCCTTCTCCACGTAGTATTTTACTTTCTGCAAACAAAGAGATTCTAAGAACTTGGGAGTACAGACTACTGTACAACTAAATTGCTAAACTTCTCTATTCACTTAGGCCATTAAATCATTCTCTGAAGCTTTTATATTGGTAAACGATGGAGAACATGCTAAATTTTATTCATTCAAATACTTCTTTCCATAATAATCAATCATTTTATTGAAGTTTGGTACAGGACAGATCAGACATTTCTATCAAACAAGTACCAACGCATCTAGTTGAATACCTCTAAGATTACATATTTACACTTCTAGGTTAGACCTGCCATCAGGAAGGAGCAATAGCTAACAAGCAATTGTCTTACATTTAGATTGTCAGTGCCTCAGCGTACGTGGTAATATCCTGGAAAGAGGAATGAATTACAGCAGTGTATAAATCATAGGATATAGAAACTTTGAAATACTGATCAATGCATGGATTAGGCCAGACACTATGTTTCTCCATTTAAATAGCTGATCCTTACAAACCCCGTGGCAACAAGCAATAATCCATAAGCATCCAGATGGTACTCTCGGTATCCAAGTAAATTTCCAAATCCCAATCTGAAAAGCTTTGAGAACAGCCTGAGACCTCGTTAAGGTCCAATAAATGGATTTCAAAGAAGCGACTGGCTAGTACCACACAATCTAGCAGTCCCTGTGATTGATTAAGGTCATCAATTGTATCATCTAGTTGAAACAATTGTTGAGCATAACAAAGGGCTGCTTTGACAGTCATTGGATGATCTAAATCTAATTCGGCGCATAATCCTCGAATAATAGCTTCTCGATGCATAAACATTGAGTCTGGATTATTTTTGGAGCTTTTCTTGGCATAGAGGGTGTTCGGTTCCTTATTCTCTGAATTGTCATAATTACCCAAAGAATTGCAACCTGATAGTGGCAAGGCAGAATCTAAATCAATCAAAGTCACGGATGGATACTGAAATCCGAATTTCAAAAATACCGGAGATTGTAAAGCAAGCCGTGCCGAAAGTCTGAGTTTGGGATTGATAGTAAGCAACCCTCGAATCAAATTAGGAAGTGGTTGATCGGGGAGATTCTCTTTTGCAATCTCAATCATTTTCAACGCTTCCTTATTTTTTTCAGCTTCAATAGTATGGTTTTGAATCATTTCAAGGAGAATTACGCCAATGCTCCATAGATCGCTTTTGAATCCGTAAGGTTTACATTCGACTACCTCTGGAGCCGTGTATGTCACGGTTCCCACAGAACCAGTATGAGTTGTTGTTTCTTCGAGTGTAATGTTATTCGAACGATACAAAGATCCATCAATGATCTTGGCGAGGCTGAAATCTATCAAAACAGGCTTCAAGGTCCCATCATCTCTGTACTCTAGCATTATGTTATCACTTTTGATATCACGATGTATGATCCCATTGTCATGAAGAAATGCTACTGCGCTAAGTATACCGTGAGAGATTGCGACTTTGCTTCTTTTATTGGTCAGCTTTCCTTCGTTGATCGCATCGCTTAATGTACCTGCTTTGTACAGCGGCATCGTGACACCGAGCCAAGTGCTTTCTATGCCAGCCCCAGCTTGATCATCCGATTCTCCATCTGACGCTACCTTAATATCATCAATCTCAATAATATTTTCATGCGCATTTCCTTTGCGAAGTAGGCGGAGTATGCTTATCTCTCTCAGGGCGCCAAGATCTAGGCCAGGAGTGAGAGCTTCGTCATCTTCATCCTCAATAAAAAGCTTCATCGCGAATTCTTCGCCATCATCATTATACACCGCGACTACTGAGCCATATGACCCAGACCCCAATGACTGGGCCCGATGGTATCTCCCCATTGGAAGGTCACCCGACGACATAATTTCTCGTCTTCGCCACGATTTAATCGATTTACTGAATGAGTTTAAGCGAGTTTTGAACGCAAAAAACAACCGGATAAATGGCGCGGAATTTTCAAATCGCGGAGTTTATATTGTATATTGTACGGCAGGTCCATTACAGTGCATGTTTGAAAAAAATAGGGTTTGATTATCTATCGGTGACATGTACCTGTACGTTGTGAAATAAAACTTTGGAATCAACCCGAACTCTTATTTTACAACATGTATATAAAACTGTTGCAAGTAATCATGCCTGGATGAGAATGATACGTTATACCAATACACTTGAGGGGTGTGTGATTGAAAGACGATAAATGACCAGAGGTCCTTTGTACAATCGAATCAATATGAAACACGAAATGAAACTCCAAATTGAGAGTTGCTATCCTTGTACCCTACGAGAGGAAACATTTTGTTGGGTTATGCCATCATAGTCTCGATTGACTTTGTTACGATGCATCAAATGAATAAGGTTTTAGATTTCGCACATAAAACCTAAATACTGTAATGATTTTCAGATATATTCTACAGCTAAAATGCAATTGATCTGAACCAAAATAGGAGCATGTAAAAACATTGACATTTTCAGATTAAATTTTGATATAAAGAAGAGTCATGAAATTAGAATGGAATTGGGAAGGGGGTTCTTTGAACTCCATAATTTGAAGCGTAATTGGCATTCATTATGAACATAAGCTATGTGTTCTTCAATGATTTTGACACAGCATAGTACCCTGGTGCAAAAAGGACAGCTGAACTAGACAAAGAAAAGGACGCCACAAGATGCAGTACATGCCTCCTTCTAAGTCTTTTCATTGTCAAGTCAAAATGAAAGACACTGCTTGCGAAGTCTTGTAGGATCATTGGTGCATCATATGTTTCGAATGGATCTGTCACAGAATGCCTAGAAAATGTCAAACTTAACAAATCATCTGGCCAAAGACATTATGGCAAGACTATGATTTCGCTAATTTCTGTGAAGAAAGGTTTGCTTAATCTTCAGATACATCCTTACCAAGAAGTAAAAACGATTTTATGAGTAAGTCATTAGATATTTTTGCCAACCTGCGATACATGTATATCACTGTCCAAAATCTACTGAAATGAATTGATAATGATATAAGAAGTATATAGCATTTTTCTCTCGAAACGAGCATAATGTAAGGGAACCCAAACCATATTCACAATAAACTAATGGCTGTTACCGTTATAATTCTAAGGATGTTACAAAAGAAATCAGAATTTTTACTGAGCGAATAAGCTAATAAATCAAATCCGGTTTGGAAAATCGTAAAACCAGTTTTACCTGTTTTTTAAACTTTTGGAATTTATATCTTCAGTCAATCACTTTAGGTATCTTGTGTTGTCCGTCTCCATTACCACAGTTAATGAGGAATACAATCAACAAGATAGTTCCATAACAAGCTTTCAAATTATCAACGTGTATTTTCAGTTTATGACTGTGGAAGCATTGGCATGCTAGGGCGAATTTCAATGGGCAATAGGCACGATAGCCTTGACAAGGATATTAGTTTCCAAACAAATCATATCTGGAGAATTTCAAATAATCAATGGATTTCTCACAACCTATTTATCTTTGCCATTATTACTAACTAATCCACTTTATCTTACTCCCTAGGTACTTGATTAACTTCCAGCTATACCCAATGACCATTAGGTAGATTTTTGACTAGACTTACACTGCTAAATTCTCATGTTACATACTGAGAATTGTACTATGAAGGTATTTACCTACTACCTTGTCCATGTGCTTCCAGGACTTGAAGGGCTTCGGAAATTTTTGAATTAAGAGCTTCTGGCGATTCAAGCAAGTGAAGAAGTTCTGAGTTATCCATTTCAAGAAGCATACCAGTTATCTTTCCAGCTAACTCCGGTTGAGTAGAGTAGATGAGGGGGTACAAGCGTTCTCCAATCATATTTTTTTGCATTTCTGGTGAGGCTGAAACGAGAGCTGAGGCTGTTAGAGCTCCTTCGTGTGTTTGAGGTTGTGGCACCATTGGTGCTGGTTGTTGCTGTAACATTCCACTAGGAGTTATAGCATTTCGAACCTGCTGGTTGAACTTGATTGGTTGACCAGGTGCATTTTGCATTGGCATTGGACCACGACCGCGGAGGGGAGCGCGTCCTCCACGCCCAGGTTGCGGCATAACTCCGTATGGCATTGGATAACCTCCACGTCCTTGTTGTCCCATCACTGGATACCCTGCTGCTGGACGTTGTCCAGGGCCACGACCACCAGGAGCCATCATTTGAGGCATCATCGGATAAGCTGGCTGCATGGCACCACCAGGTCCAGCTCTTGGCATATACATAGGAGGCATGCCTCCTGGAAATCCAATCGGACCACCCATTGGCCCTCTCATGATTCCGGGATTACCTGGACCAGCTGGACCGGGAGTGCGAGTCGCATGCTGTGCTTCAAGCTGTGCCCTTCGTGCATCACGACGCTGAGCAAGTCCAACAAAGATAGGCTTTGCTGCGATCAACTTGCCATTCATTTCATTCACGGCACGAGTTGCTTCTTCTGGAGTTGAAAAACAGACGAAACCGAAGCCTTTTGACTGGCCATGCTTCGCATCTTTCATCACGCGAGCAGAAGTTATGGTACCCATGGATGCAAACTCTTCGCGAAGAAGTTCATCTGTGACACTGTCGTCCAAGTTCTTGACGTAGAGATTGACGCCTTGAAATTTTGAGATTCTGTCCATTTTTTCGGCCTCAAATTTTGCACGCAGCTCCCGTTCTCGCTCTGATTTCTTCTGGGCCCTACCTACATACATCTCAAGGCTTTTTTCTTCTCCATCAACAACAGACTTGAATTCTTTACCATTCATGAATTCACAAGCAGTGATTGCACCATCATGCTCCGCAAAGTTAACAAATCCATATCCTAATGATTGAAACTTGCTTTCATCATCCTTTTGGGATTCATCAGCATTTTCATTTGCTTGACTATCATCAGGGGTAGGTGCTTTAGTTTTCTTCCGATAGCCCATCGACACAGCAGCACTAATTACCTCTCCAAACTGAGAAAACTCTTTTTTGAGTGTATCATCATCCCATTCAAATGGAATGTTCTTGACGTAACAGTTAGTCCAATCGTTTTGACCAGGACGCTCATTACGACGCATGAACACTCCGACCTGTACTTCTTGTCCATCAATCAGCATACCATCCAGCTTCTCAATTGCAGCTTGCGCAGCTTCGTTGGTCTCATAGTGAACATATCCGTATCCCTTTGACGTTCCTCCTTCGCGGTCGGTCACAACTTTACAGGATAAGATGTTTCCAAATAGACTAAATGTGTCATAAAGTTGCTTGTTATCGATGGAAGTGTGAAGATTCTTGACAAAAATATTTCCCACACCGGATCGACGAAGCGAGGGATCGCGTTGGCTCCACATGATTCTACAAGGCTTTGTTTTAATCATAGTATAGTTCATAGTCTCGAGAGCACGCTCTGCATCAGCAACATGATGAAAATTAACGTACGCATAACCTAGTGATCGACGAGTGATGGCATCACGACAAACACGAATGGAGGATACGGGTCCCATGGCATTGAAAATCTCGAACAACAGACCTTCATTCACGTCAGGGGCGAGATCGCCGACATACAATGATGCCGAGTGGTATGGCTGTTCTGGTCCAGAGCTGCTGACCTGAGAGGGTCCGGGTGTTTGATTTTCAATTGCATCAGAGGGGGATTCGATCACTCCAGGAGTAGACATGGTTGTTGTTCGTAAAAAACACAAGTGAAATTGTCTAAATTTATTGTTTCCTTGAGGAGAATGGACAGTGGTGAATGAATAACACCAACCGTTTATTTTGAGATAGTGGACGGTATGAGGTAAACCTCCACGACCGCAGAATCTCGTAAGGTTCCTACTCAATCAATCGTTTTCACGGAATACTAGTAAAGCGTAGGAAGGACTTCTTCGACCCAGAATAATCAATCTTACGAAGGGAACTTCAAACTACGGAATGGATGAATGTAAAATAATGGTGTAGTGAGCTAGTGGTACCTCATGAGGAGGTATTGTGATTAGGCTAGTGAAAGCACAATGCAGTGCTAGTACCATCGCACCCTTCAGATTACTTTTCATCTTTTAAATTCTTTAATAGCCTAAACAAAGAACTAATGTCTTGGGCAAAATTGACCATGAAGATGGTGACAAAGTATGTGATATAGACCAAGCTGCTGCGAAAATTCCAATAATCTGGTCTTGATATCAAAGTGCAGCTTAACAAACTGGAATGGAGAGCAACAGTAACAACACTTGTTGAGTCAGCAAGAGAAATCACAAATTCTCAACTGATCTTAGTGCGTCTGGAGAAGCAAACAGTGTTGCCTTGTTGTAAAAGTGTATATCAAGCATTCCTTCAGAACTCCAATCTTTTGTGTGATCAATGCCTGGGTCATGAAAATAACCGAAAGAAAGGAAAGTGAAACAAGAGAAACACTTTCAATCATTTCGCATATTAGTTACCTTATAGGAGCATCAGATACCATCAAAATAAGCTACAATGTTTCTTAGCTGAATAACATAATTCATTAAGTTTTGTGGTACCTTTGGTGCAAGGCTTGTTGAAATTAGTCATGTCACGATAAATGAAGGCAATATAACGTAGTGAGAACTTTGCTCTATGTTAGACTATAGACAGTACACAATGAAAAAGTATTACATGTTTTTGATTACATTTATTCTTTAGTCTCGTGTAGTCTTAGAACTTCTCTCAGAGAGAACTTCTTGACCCTTCTCAAGAGATGTTCGTGAGTTCTCTTGCAGAATTAGATCTTGTTCTAAAGCTTCTTCCCAATTGTTTAGACAAGTCTCTTCAACTTGTTCATAAGGACAAGTTGGTAGTCATTAAGGATAAGTTTGTTTAGCCTTTAGACTCCTTTGTTATTAGAGAGCTTAACTCTCTAATTGTCTCTTTATATAGATCATTATTATAGCCTTCCTAGATACTTTCCATTTATAAACAATATTTAATCTTCACTAAGTTTAACTAGTGAATCATTTATCATAGTTCAAATTGTGGTAGGTAAATAGGAGGATAGTTTACTTGTAACTAACCATAGCTAGATGAGTAAATATTAGAATATTTTGACTCTACTATTATTTACTATGCACTAACGGTACAGGAGGTTTCCTTACACCAGTTCACACACACATCTCCTAGTTTAATATTATTTTATTATTAAACTGTTATTGTTTACAACCTATTGTGTTTAGGGATTAGCTTCTTGATCCTTCAGCCAAGGTAGGTCAAACTTAGCCCTTTGAATTTAAATTCCAATTTGTAGATACCTCAAACCTTTTACCTTGCTTCCTACCTTCTACAGGATTTCTTTGCACTAATTATGCTAATACTAAGAAAGCTAAATTTTAGTCTCCAGTTGATTGAAAGTCAGAACCATACCATATATATGACATATCTTCATTTGATAACTGCTTGTAAAGAAGGTAATCTAGTACTCAAAATAGTTTGTACACATATACGTTTTCAAGCATAATCCATACTGCAATGAGGAAAAGAAGATTTCAGATTTTTAAATCTATGAAGAATTATCCTTACTAGAAAAAAATTGTGGGTCAAAAATAATGAATAATTTGAGAGATGGCCTAGATAACTACACCACAACCAATTTTTATTCTTGACCACGTAAATAAGATACATGCATAGCTCATTAGGGATCGAGCTAATAATCAACACACTTGACCCGTTCAATAAAAAGGTCTCAAGCGGAGGTAAGCTAGAACGAATTGTTCTGTCCTAAATGAACTGCTTCATGGCTTATTGAGCCTAAGCGTCAGGGATGGGTAGATAGTTAGTTCTAGAAACGAAATCTAACCATAGTCATACTAAGGATACTCTTAGTTGAGGAATTGAAATGGTCCGGAAGTTTAGAAACAAGGAAAAGTATACGTCTCTTTCAGACGACCAAGAATTGCGGTCAACAAGCAAACGCGATAAGTCCAAACGAAAAAATGACAATAAAAGTAGTCAAAGCAAGCTTCCGACGCATAAATCATGTTGTGATGATGAAAACTTTAGAAGGATGCTAGAAGGTAAGAAGTTCACAGTGTATCCTTGCAACGGATAAAATCTTATTGATTAGTGTAACACAGCAGACGGTAACAAAAGCATTATAGAGATGGCATCAGATGGTAATTGCTTATTCAGATCGCTCTCTGATCAACTGTATTGGGATTTTGGAAAGTGCCACGAAGAAATTAGGTCTGATATCTGCGATTTTTTGGCTTCTCATGAGGCCGATTTTAAAATGTTTCTTGTTCTTGACGAGGAAGATGAAGATGCAGCGGACTTTGAGTCGTATATATCCAATATGAGAGAATCTGGCGAATGGGGTGGTAATTTAGAGCTTGTTGCTGCAGCCAGGCTTTATCAGTAAGTGAAAATGGTGAGAATAGGCAGCTCCATATGTTTCGTCGTTAAACTAATTTGAGATTGGCTCCCGAAGGCAAAAAATAAAAGTATTTTCTACTAATATGGCGTATACAATAGAGCATGGAGCATCGAAATGTCTAGGATCCGAGCTCATGGTGAGTTATCATGATAACGACCACTATAACAGTGTCCGAGATGCCAGAGTCACAGGCCCTCCTCCTCCTCCTATGAAAAGCATTGGCAGTAATTTTTTCTGTCCGCACTCAAAATGTGCGGTATCACCAATATCTAAGGACGCCACCTCCATCCAAACTAAACATATTGGTTTGGAACGGGGAAGAAAAATAAATAAACAAAGAACGGAAGGTTTTGTCAAAAGAGGTATCTGCTCCTGCGGTAGTGGAAAACCAGCTAGAAAGTGCTGTTTAAGGAAGAATGGAAAAGGAAATTCACCGATCAAATCTAAGGTTGGCGTAGAGCAGGAAGCAGAATTGGAAAATGGATTCAGAGTGTTAAAGATTTAATTCTTTTCATTCACACAGAAGGAAAGGTTTTTTGCTTTCTTTGCCCCCAATCGTTATCCAACCCAAATGTTGATATGATGAATTCCGTTGCAGTTTTATGCCATTCCTTGATTTAACTCCCGTGAAGAGCAGTGACGGTAATGAAAAGAGTAGCTGTGATCTTTAGAGGCAGTATATAATGTTCAAGTAGAAATATTCACAAGAAAGGATCCTGGAGAATTGTTAAGGCTCTAGAACAATTGCGTAAGAATCTCTGCGTAGCCATTAGTTGCAAACGGAAAAATGGGTGTAATAACGTATAGAACTTGATGCAGCCCTACTAATTGGTACTATCGTAAAGTTTTTCCAAAATGACATTGAATCAAAAGTGACTTCATGCTTTTTACTAAATGTCCCTTAAGCAAAATCTTATTGTAGTATATTTATGCAATACTCGCTTAATTGGGCATCTTCACTACTTCACAACGTCACAACTCAGCAATTACTCAATAACATAACTCATTCATTCATCTTCATATTGCTTCAAGCAATAGAGAGCTACTGCGAAACACAGATGGGAGCTCCGCATAGCTTTACGCTCGCACTGGCGTCCCATTACGTGCATGCCTCTGGTTGAGCCATGAAACATTCAACTAGTTGCATGCAAGCTTGCCTTTATATAAATCTCAGAATCTCCCGTAAAGTTCTAGTGGAAAGCATCTAAGCACGCACACATATATAACATACATGTATTATTTGTATCTAGAATCTGCATATAGTGGGAATCCTCTTCTATTTAATGTTTCTGCACTTTTACGAAACTCACTTAGTAGATCACAGCTAAACATCTTACCGTATGTAGGTGATAACCTAACTCAGAAATTTACTTGAAATCCCATGAAGTTTGCTTCTCATGATTGAATTCTGCAAGTCAAAAGTCATAAGTCGTATCCTATCATTAGTAAAGTGACTAATCTATTGTAGTCCAATTGGTTTCATGGCTCTCACGATGCGCTGCTGGTGTTAATACCAACTAATTTTCGGCGAGAATGCTCCATAGCCATGTAAGACTAAACAGACTTAAATAAAGGACATACAAAAAAGGAAAATTATGAATGTGCTGAACCATTATTTTGAAGTCGTACCTTTGTTGTCTACAGAAGAACTATAAAATTTAAGAATACTATCTCTCAATTATTTTGGAGAAAGACTAGGATAAAAAATGCGAGGTAGAAAGAATTTAGAGCAAAGATGTATGTGTCCACTTTGGGATAATATGCTCTCCTACAAAGGCTTACAGTAAGGCATGCCTTATTTCTGTTTACACTGATATTTCATTCTTTTTTCATCAAAAAGCCCTATCCCACTTTTACATGACAATGAATATCTCTGACCACTTTCATAAGTTGATCATTATTTTCTTTATGCAACTTACAACCAAAAAGTTAGGGAGGAATTTCATGACGAGAATAGAACATGTAATCCTTTGAAAAGAGTAGACATACATGAATTTTTTTTTTATACTTGAAGTGGAATTTCAAAGGGACTTGTAAAATATCGAAGGAGCTCAATTCTGGAGTTTGTAGTAATCACTTGATTATTAAAATGTGCATTCATTAAGAAGGGAAATTAGTTAATCAATACAGACCTGAATGCTAGCGCCTGAAAACAGAGGTTGTATAAAAGGAATGATGAATGATTGAAAAATGACGGTCTGAGTCAAGGTATCAGTAAACCGTATGTGACCATTGTGCATAGTGATCAAAAGTAAGTGTTTACGAACGACGCTGAAATTACTGCAATGAAGGCTTTGAGCTTAGCTTTTTCCAAGCTTATTTATGTCCAGTCAATCATCATGGCTAATGCCTAAGCGTTATCACGCCAAGTAAACACTCGAGGATGCAGGAAAATTATGTTCTCCTAGACGAGATATCAAACCTTTGAAGAGATCCAATCAACTTTGACATTCCTATATGGAATACTTTAACTTATTTGTTAAGATATTCACAAATTCTTCCACTCAAGTTGTTCATGTAGTTGTTGTCATTATGAATTGTTGCAGAAAGGTATTTCGTACTACATAAAGTGTTAATCCCACGGCCAGGAAATGTCTCTGTGGATTAATTTATCTCTTAGATTTAGAACTAATTGCCTTCGCTGAAATTAGTCATTAAGTTTTTTTGGAAAGAAGTTAAAATGTAAGGAATGACAAATTAGAGTGAAGAGGCTTTTGGCATTTGCTTTTAATTTTTCTTTGAACGCTACACCTATAGTATATATTATCCTCTGTCATGTCAGTCTCTTTGCAGATATCTTTTGAGTGAAATATAGAATTGAGGCCTTTGATAAATTATTGATGTCTCAGTCAATTATTAGCGTGTGTCCATTTCAGAATACGCCTTACATAGACTCTAACGTCATATGGTCAACATTAGCCTAGATTGTATGCCGTAGGGCATAAAGGGATTCACATATTTTTGTTCCCTTAAAGTTTTGCTTCTTTAATGTCATGCATATTTATTTCACTAGTAGATTTCATTGTCAGTTTCGCAATTTTCACAACTTTTGGGTATGATCAATAGATTCTCTAGGTTACCATACTTGCAATATGTAACTTAGGTTAATTCCGGAGTGATCAGGAATAGTTGAGTTGTAAAATTGTTGAAAATCTTTGCAAAGACTTCTAAACCAAAGAGAAGAACTAGGTAATATTGAAATTAGTGATGATTTAAAAGAGAAGAAAGGAGTGATAGTTTGATCGAACGAGCAACAACGAGATTATGATGGAATCGGTAAATTCGCAACATTGCCAACCGAAATTTGATGCAATGATATTGAAGGAAATATGATCGGATAATAGGAGCAACTGTAGTCAAATGAAAAGGCACCGATCTGTGAAATTGGCTTTTACGAAAACAATTGCACTGGAAGGCTACGGAAACCAGAAGAAAGGTTGAAGATATAAGAATGACATAAATCCTGTGGAAAAAGGGTCATTTGCTTGGGGACTCTATGCACTGAAGTGGAATCGGAAAGGTATTGCTGTCACCTCTGAATTCATATGGCTTCACGACCCCAGTATCTGAATATCAGACACAACGTATCTGTTCATTACACACATTGTCGTAAAGCATTAAATATATAAAGAAAGTACCTACACGATCATCCTGGGTAGCACTTTTGAAGAGAGCTTTAAAGGTAACATGATGTTCATATAACAGCAATCAACAATGACCACATCCTAGCAATAATCATTCAGCCATCTAGCATATAAGGCACGTTGATTGCTATGCTAATGTTGCATTAATATTGTCAAGGTATTAGGCAGAGGAGGGAGAAAAATGTAGCTTTGGCGTTTCATTTAGAGTAGAGAGTCAAGTCTTCTTAAGGAAAGAATCAAACACTTGTTTGGAAATTGATATTGCGGGATAAAACGAAATTGCATATAAGAAAGTCATCCCGTCTTTTGACGTGAAGACAAGCAATGGAAAGATTGTGTTCAATTTTATACAATCTTGTAAGCATTACGCAGAAAATAAGAACTAGCCAACCTCTGCCCTACTATGGTTAAGTTGCAAAAGCAATTTAGGCAGTCATACCAAAAGAAGAAAGGGGGTACAATGCTTTCAAGGCAAATGTAAGCTTTATTATCATTGTTTCCATTCTTTCAATGGTTTTCTTGGAATAATACAAAATGTAAAATAAAATTTCAGAATTAAGCTGAACTTAATTTAAATTATCACATGGTATATCCTTAACAAACTGCTTGGTACTCTCTTTCATTTCACAGCTTTAGTCCATACCATACTTTTCCTGCAAAGCCAGACATCTGTTGTTGTTGAAACATTATTTGATTTGATTGGTATGTGATGTTTCATGTCTCATTTTACTAGATTCAATATTTTAAGTGGATTTTTGTGAACAAAATGTATCCTGTACCCCCGAGCATGACCCAGATACTTTTTTATACCATACCAGAAGAGCGATTTCCATGAACTTGAGTAACAGTGATTGCTGATAAAAGATTTTCATTCATTTTCATTTTGGTTACATATTTGATTCTTCCATTAGGCTTTAAAGCTGATTCATTCTAGCTTTCCGGTTGTCCTGTTTGATTGTTTGTATTCTATGGTATCTTAAATTAGAAAAGAATAAATTAAGGACTTTGTTTGCCTTTTGAGATAAACAAATGGTTGTGGTTGATCCCTTTATATGAGCCATTCGCATTTCCTAGAGAAGGTAAATGCCTTTTTATTTGTTTTGAAAGACCATAGTCAGTTAGGAATTGAAATTTTCTTTCCTTTTCAACTAACGACATTGAAAAGTCTGAATGCGTCATACGTTAGTTCCGATTAGCAAGGAGAGTGACAGTCAATAAGTATTGGAAAGCCTTATCTGACATGAAATCTCACATCGACTATACGAGTACAACATGTCCAGTAGTTTTGGGCCTGTGAAGTGTATGAAAGACTTCTACGATAAGTAGGCATTGCATCTAGAGGAAAGCTAGAGCAAGTGATTCCTACGCCTCAATTGGTTTCTCTGTGTACCTTCGTATTCTACTTTCAGAGGATAAATATTTGCACAAATAGCTAGTGAGCATAATGGGTCAATCATCCTCATCTTTCCACCGTCGTGATCAATTACAAGATGACAGTGACTCTCATTCCCATTCTCATCGTTCCAATAATACGCATACATTTGACTATGATTCTTCTGACTGTCCACACGATAGTTTACGCGATGCTAACAGACGTCTTGGGTTTAGCCGATTAGAGTTACCTTGTGAACAATCTGACTTTGAACCCCCAAGGCTACCTGAAGCTGAGAGCGTACAACATGATTGGATGCGAAGAAGTATTGAATCACTAATTTTGGGCCAGATTTCACCTTCTATAGCGCTTGCCATCTCAGAAAATGACGAAAGCCAAAATCAGCGACGAGCTGCTTGGATCCGGTACAATCTGTCCACAAGGGGGTCACTCGATTATTCACAATTTAGTTCTTCTCTAAATCCCAGAGTAAGACGAGCTCAAGGTGGCACATTGGCGAATTATTTTGGAGATAACTCGTTGTCGTTATCCTACCATGCAAGCTCTGCAACCTCTAATCGTAAGACTATTGGTCCAAACATCGTCTTGTCACTTCTGGCACGTGAAGCTACGGGACATTCTCCGAATTCGTTTTCTCCAACCACACGCCTACGTCAAATGGGCGGTAAAACTCTCTACCAAAATTTAGATCGGGCTTCAGGAGGTATTCTGACAGAAGTTATGGACTTAAAATTTGCTATTGAATGTGGAAACTGGGTAGAAACAAGCAAAATAGTGTCAAGGCTTACTCCAAGGCTTATGGGAGATCCCACGCGTCCACCTACACTGTCTTCTGCTATTGATGATCCAAGTCTACCATCTTCTGCATCCCCATTTCTTGCTGGAGGCGGTCGTTTGGGCTTAGAACGTGATGCTTTTGTTCTCGGTGGAGGTGTACAAGTTTTTTTACGAATATTTACTGAGCCTGGACTTGTTGGGAGTGATCTTCGTAATGATGCTCGGCGTATTCCTACATCAATCATGAACAGCAGATTTTCCCAATGTTGGAATGAGGTATTGGTATCACTTCGGGAGCTAGTTTATGCCATTCCGGTCCTTGTTGAAAACGGAACAGTATTGGATAATGGCGGATTCTTACCCTTTCTCTTTACGCTGCTTTCACATGACTGTTGCTTTGACACAGCTGCAGCAGTGATAGAGGAAATTTTGAGTTTACTGTCACAGACGCTCGTCAGTCCAACTATTATTCATGACGCGCCCATCGACAACGAATTCCGAGCCGCAACCTTCACAGTACCAGCGCGCATGTTCTTCTTGGGGAATGTTCCAAATCTATATTCTCTGTGGCGTGGCTTTAATTGTCGAAAACTTGCGCATTTTTGCCGAATACTCGCGTTGTTAGTTTTCGAACCAGAGGATAGACAACTATTGGAGAGCTCAGCTGTATTGAAATCAATGGAATTGTTGCAGTTGCGCAGAGATAGGGCTGCTAGGGCTGGAAGGGATGCTACTGTAGACATGAATCAATCCATTGTTATGGGTGATAAAATATTGATGCAGAGATTGTTACAACTTCTCAAGGTTATGAACTATGCTCCTTCGTTTAGACAGAGCTCAGCGCATCAAGTCATGGCGCAGTTTCCATACATTTCAGAAACATTAATCCTCCTTGGGCTAACTGAAATTGAAAACTGGAGCGACGTAACGCATATGGATGCTTTGGCGAAGCAACTCTTACCGACAAATGGGGAGCAAAGAAGTCTTTGCGAACTAGGAGCTGTTGCAAGTATGTTGGAATCCATATCTGTTTCTTTCTCCAATAACCCGTCGGAGTCTTTGGAATCATCAACACAATTAGGACAAATCATTCGGGTAATACTTGCTGCACAAGAGTCTGGCCTCGTTATTGGAAGGCAGCAAAATCGATTGCATGAAGGAGACACAGGGTCATCAATACACGTGGCGTCTGTACCATTGGAAGTATCATCTTTTCAATCCGTTATGTCTGCGGCCACGACTTTCAATGACCCCCTAAACAATTTACACGCGAACACATTTCTTGAGAGTGAAGACCTTCTTCTTGGTGTCAGGACTCAAGAAAATTCCGATGAGCCGCTTCTACAATCCAGAGCACTGCTGTATTCTTCAACGAATTTGTCACGGGTTTCGCTTCCTCAAGACGCTGCCAACGAAATGCAGTTCAACGCCTTGTTGCTTAGTCATTATCAGGTGGAAGTGCTGTTTGTACTTTGCACTCTGCTCGGTGGACGACGTAAGATTGACGCGCAAAGATTTCTGAAGGAGCATGGGATCATTTTGATACTGAATGATATGTTTTCACGTTTGTCTTTTGGGACAGCGCATCGGCCTCCAGCAAGAGATCTTAACATGGCTTATGACTCATCCACTCTTGATCAAGGACCAGAACCCTCAGCAGGCATATTTGGACCAGGTTGTGACTGCACGCCTGAAAGTGCATTATGTGTTCAGTATCTGCGTTTGGTTCACAATTTTTGTGATAGAGATTGCGATAATTATGTATCTCGAAGACTCTTGCTCAGCAGCGATGAACGAAATTACATCTTTTCGGAAAGAATATGGCAAGACTCTCAAATTCCAGGAGACTTGACAAAAGGTTTATTTTCAATGATTGTACTCTCCTTGTCTGAAGAAAGTGATGATTCTCCGTATCGCTTCTGGCTTGCAAGTTGTGCAGAATCCTACTTACGTGGCTCGGCACCAAACGAGCAACTATTCGCTGCTAAGTCTGGTTTGCTAACTCTTCTCGTTCGAGATATCACTAGTGATAAGCTTCATTGTGCTGGTAGTCTTCAAACGTCATTTGACCTTTTAGGTGAAATATGTAAAGGCAATTCCGAAGTACTCTATCTGTTAGTATCAACTTTCGACGAGGAGAACTTCAGGAAACTGATGTCTGCTGCGGCCGCAAATTTGGTGGATTCCAATGTTTTCTTAAGATCGTTACTGTTGACAATAGAAAGGATATCTGCCGCACGGATCGAAAGAAGATTTGGCGATATAAAATGTACCGATTTCAAGGGAAGCGATAGCTATAGCCCCTGGATCGGATGTTCAGGGTCGAGTTCTCGATTTTACTTCTCGCAATCTTGGTGGGAGATTGAGACGAGATCAATAGAGAAAAATGATGGGAGGAAATGTGAATTGGAAAAGTTGGATGTTGAGTTTTATGAAAAGTCATACGATGAAGCTCGATCCTCTGATTGGTTCCCTGCCGACTGCGTGTTGAACGGACCAATCAACATCGGTAACTCAGAAGTTTCATCATTATCAAGTGATCTTGAAGACTGGCAATTTATCCCACATTCTTCTTTACTTTTACCTGAAGAAGATCAATTGGCTTGGATCTTCAACGAATCAGTTTTCTTGCCGAACACAATTGAGAGAATTGCCTGGTTCTTAATCACTAATCAGTCGCGCTTATTGAGAGATTTATTGTGCGTCGTAGACTTGCAAAACGTCAATCACGAGAACATTTGCTGCTTGAATACCGCTGTGGTCGTTGCTATTTTTGCTAATCGACGAAATCAACTTTCTGCAATCCTCCATGATTTAAGAAAAATGAACCGAATAAGACAAGAATTCCTTAAAAAAGAAATGGACTCATCCTTTCAAGGAGATGAAAATCAAGGAATTGGTACTCTAGCTAAAGCCTTCACTACCATTCATGATTCCGAGATAAAGCAAGCCTCAGTACCATGGCATAAAACTTTATCGCCTCGTCAATGTCGCAATTCAGATATTCTGGAGAACTTTCGGGAGTTGCTATGGTTTTGGACAGAGTATTATACACACCGAGGTCGTGATCGGCTTTCGTTGGAATTTTCCTCGCACATTCGCTTTCACGAATGGTCTGAGGTTGTTTCGAAGCTTTCTGCAGATGACGGCTCAAGCACAGCTCTCTCTGAGAGTCCTTTGAAGATGGCCAGAAGCCCGTACCAAAGAGCACCTCGTATCCTAGATATGCCCAGAAGATCAAGTTAAAACAGCCTTGAATATCTCATTCCTTCATCAATTACTTTTTTAAAGGATGGAAACGTTGAATGATTGCGAGCCACTAGTTAGTTCTATTCTTTCTCTCAGCTGCATATATTAATCATGTCCTTGAATCCTTTACAAGTCGACAACGAAGTAATCATGTCTTTGCGACAAGTTGGCATCAGAACAAATGTGACTTAAAATTACGACTTTTTTGATCAATGAAAGCCCTTGCAAACGATTTGAAGTTCAGAACCAGGTTGATATTGACTAATTCTCGAAAAATGTCTCTGAATCGATTCTCTAGTTTTTATCCAATTACTGCCTTTTTCGTACTCTATTTTGTGTTTGGTCTCTATTCCCTGAGAAATATTTTTCCTCCGTTTCCCTAATTCAGAGTACTTGTTGCCTTTGTAATAGTGAATATCGTACACTTCACTATTTAAATTTCAGAATGAAAATTCCTGTAATTTTTGGTTGTATTTGTCAAAGGAAAGACAAGTCACGTAAAAATAGGAAAAAATGTAATTATCAGAACCCTTGCTCTGTTAAGCTTCGTAAATGGAAAAATCGTTTTTGTGTTGATCATCTAAAGGTACTGATGACTCTGGATCTTTTTATTTATCTTGGATCCTTAACCAGAGAGATGCACAGATTGTTATCCTCTCTCTTTTCAGATGATTATGACATACCCACCAATTATTGAAAATTCATGCCCCTCAATACTGATAGCCACTTCAATCTCAGAACTAAGGCCAGATCAGAAGAAGCTTAATAATGAATCATCTCATAGCGTCAATTCATGAAGAGGGAAACCAGATAGCATTGCACAATGTTGATTTTCTGGATGTATCAGGAAAGTCCTTTGTTCGGTTCAGAGTGGTCTTTTGTGAGTTTCACAGTTTTCTTTAAGGTTTCTAAGTGTTAAAATACCTCTTCACACTTAAATTGTAATCACTAAAATAATTCTTGTACACTATTGCTAAAACAAAGTAG